>RJWM01008512.1:0-66099 GCA_004363535.1 Dasyprocta punctata | reverse complement strand
ACTTTCTTGTTTTGGGTCCTCCACATGATAAGCATATACTACACCACAGAGCTCGATCCCCAGCCCCTAGATTCCTTCTAAGATTTTTTCCTTTAGCACTTTCTGGGTTCTTTTGATTTGAACTCTTTCAAATATTTCAATTCAATCTTTGTAAGTATTTGAATATTTTTCTGGGTTTTTTTTCTTTCTTTCTCTGGCTCTTGTTTTCCTTAATATTAGCACTTGCATGCCCATTGTCCTTTTTGTTTATGGTCTCCTCTCCCATCTGGCTACCTTCTGGAGGATTTCCTTAATCTGGTGTTCAAATTCAGTGATTTGTTTCCTAGTTTGATACTCTGGTCTTTATCCTATCATTCTGTTTCAAATATTTTAAACACAATATTTGCAGAATAATTTTTTTTTGAACTCTTAATTTGTCCTCTAAAAATTTTACCCTCTACCAGAGCCTGTATTCCAGGATGTTTTCTTTTTGAAATAGCTGTGTTTCTCAGAATGTCTTGTCATTTTGACTTGTGGATAAATCCCCACTGACTATCTTGTTAAGCATTCCCTTAAGAGAAGGCCATTCCCAATTCATTCACCATCACCTGTAAGTTTAAAAGACCTCATGTGGATGGCAAAGGTATCCCCAAACTACAGTCAGGCCAGTTACTTTGCTCCCATAGATCCTAGCTTTGATTTGCATTCCTTCCACTCCTCAGTGAGAAAGTGCTTTAGAAGACCCTCTCAGCTTTGGTGTTTAGAGGATGAAGGTGAAGAATGAATACCAGAAGTTTAGTTCTTTCTTAATTTTCTTCAGGTTCCAACAACACTGGGCTTCTAAGTGGCCTTGATTTTATTCTTGTGAACTGCAAAATCTTTCACTCGAGTAACTCCATCCAAACCCCTACGTTAAATAATCGTCTTGACTAAACTTTGTCATAGGTTCTTGTTGCCTAAGACTGTGTCTCTGGTAAGACTGGAGTCCCATATTTCAAGTCTGGAAAAGGGCAAAACTGCCAAAAGAACTTACTTTTGTTCCAGTCTTAGGATAGGCCTTTGACTTTTCTTTCTTATAATACTGTAATTTTTTTTAATACAAATGAAAAGCTTATAGTTCTAAGTATTTCCTCTGTTCCTTTAACATGCATATATACCTCCTGCAACTCTGGAGTCTGGAGTTTCTTGGTTTTTTTTTTTGTTTGTTGGTTTGTTTGTTTTTTGTTTTGTTTTGTTTTTTGGTCTCTTTGAGATAGGGTTTCACTATGCAGTTCCGGTTGCCCTCAAACTCACAGCTATCCTCCTGCCTCAGCCTCCCAAGTGCTGGGATTACAGGTGTGTGCCACCACACCCGGCTGGAGTTTCTTTCTTAAAGAACTTAGAGGATTTTTTGAAATGCAGTCATCAGAGCTGCAGTGTGTCTCTGTGGAAAAGACTGCGCTTAGTCTGTCTTAGGCCCTGTGTCCAAACTGTTGTACCTCAAACAAACAACAAACAAAAAATGAATCATCAGGATAGGGTTCCTGTTTTCTAATGTTGTGGGATGTTATTATCCTAAATGCCTTAAATACAAGTTTTCAGGAGCTAGGATCTAAAAGTTCATTGACGAAACTCTTTACTGCTTTTTTGTAATTTTTTACTCCTCTGACTCTGCTCTAGCTGCTTACTTTTCTTCTTCTGACCTCTCCATTCATCTTTTGAAAAACTCAGCTACCTCTGAGCAGACTAAAATTTACCTCAGCTCTTTCCTATCTTGCAGGAGTTAATGAATAAAATCTGTTTTTGCCACCTTTGAGTAATTTTTGTTTTTGTTTTTCTTTGGTAAGACCTCAACCCAAGTCCTGAATTGTGAAAAATGTGCAGAAGGCACAAGACAAGAGCAAAAGAATACAGAATAGTGAGGACAAACCCTGACTCCTCTGTCCCCAATTAATATCAATAAATTGTTTTTCTCCCTTTATGCCACAAAAGGCTGTCATGCTTTTCTCCTCCTCCCATACTATTTTTTCTTCCAGATTTCACCCTACCACTCCTTCTCAGGTCGGTTCTTTGGGGAGCTAGCAGGAGTACCCCATCATATTTTACTAAAAATGGAAACCTCATGAAAGTAAAATTTTCACCTCTCCCTCTTCTCTCTCGAGTCCCACCCTCTTCTTTCAACATCTGTAAATCTTGCTTCCTTCAAAATAGTCTTCTACTTTTTCTGTCTAAAAGCCACCAAACCTTCAACTGTCTTTTAGCTCTTATCTGGAAATAGTCAGCTCTCCACACCAATACAAAACACCTTAAAACTATGTGTAAAATACAGGCCAATTTACTCCACATAAGTGAGTTTTAGGAGAAACAAATAAATTAATTCTTAGCAAAAACTATTAATTTATAGTCCACCAAATTCATAAGCATTCCTCCTCCTTCACCAGGGCAAACCCCATCACATGGCATTTCCAAACATAATTCTGTAGCTTGCTTTTAAAAATCTGACTTCTTGCCAGGTGTGGTGGTGCACACCTGTAATCGGGAGGCTGAGGCAGAAAGATCGCGCTGAGTTTGAGACCAGCCTGCGCTACAAAGTGAGTTTAAGGTCAGCCTGAACTGCATAGCAAAATCTTGTTTCAAAAAGATAAAAAAAAATTTTTTTAAATAAAATCTGACTTCTTCATTTATGAAAGTGCTTGTAGCCCATGCAAGTGACTATTGCATCCACCTCCATCCAGTCAAGTAAGAGGAAACATATTGCTGACCTTTCTCTTTGGAGTACGAACCATCTCTCCCATGCTTGCTATTTATCATTCATTCAGATAATTATTCTAGGTAAATAAGTTCTTTAATGATAAGCAGCTAAGTTAGATAGAAAGTAATATACAGTTAGAGAGGGACTAGGTTGTCAAGAAAGTCAGCAGACAAAATGAAGACATCAGAACTGTGGCTGGAGGCACATCTGAAAAGACAAGGCCTCAAGATAAAGATGCAATGGCCAGGCTTACATGCCTCCCTAAGGGATAAGCAGTCACTCGGAATTATACTGTAATTAGTACCACCTGGTTTAGGAAGTTCAGATAGGCATCAGGCACCCAAGTAGGTGACCAGATCATCTAGACGCATCCCTTCCCCAAAATGCCTTTGTTCTTTCCCTGTACCCTTGCTCCGTAACTTGCTTTCCTATTGGATTCTTATTAGCTAAGCAGTTACACCTATAGTCCTATGGGCTTATTAGTTTGACCCACATTGTACCCACATTGTGACTTTGTGGTATATATTACCCCTAACATGGAGCCTCAATGGCCACCCACTTCAACCCACTTCCAGGTCCCCTCCTTTCAGGGCAAGGAGGAAAGAGGATGAAGATCAAAGGAGCATATAAATAAAGTCAAAAAGACAAGAATTTTGATTAAGAAGCATTGAAAAGATCAACAAGGGTCTGGGCATTGTGGTGCACACCTATAATTCCAGTACTCAGGAGGCTGAAGCAGCATTGCCATGAATTGGAGACCAACCTGGGCTACACAGTGAGTTCAAGGCCAGATTTGTCAAGACCCTGTCTCAAAACACACACACACACACACACACACACACACACACACACACACAAATCTACAAGGGCTTAGTTACAAATGATAGCATTTGGCTAACGTGCAAGGCCTCAAATATGATCACAGCAGCACATGCATTCACACAAAAGTGACTATCAGTTCTTGAAAACTCCTCCCCTTCTACACAATTAGAGAAATATATCCATTAGACACATGGTTATGTGGGGCAGGGGTGAGACAGAGTCTCATTATGTTGTGGGGGTTGGTCTTGAACTTACTATGTAACCCAGGCTGGGCTTGAAATTCTGGTGAATCTCCTGGCTCAGTCTGCTGTGATGGGATTATAGGCATGCACCACCATGCCCAGCTGGATAC
Organism: Dasyprocta punctata; assembly: GCA_004363535.1. NCBI lineage: Eukaryota > Metazoa > Chordata > Mammalia > Rodentia > Dasyproctidae > Dasyprocta > Dasyprocta punctata. The sequence continues at coordinate 62,215 of RJWM01008512.1, read as the reverse complement.
ATGGTAGCTTTATAACAACATCTTGCTCTAATAACCTTAACATAGGGTGAAATTCTGTCTTGAGAAAAAGGATCCAGGTCTGAAATCTTCATTTATCACAACTATACTCCTTTAATCAAGCACTAGACAACCACACATCTTATACTCTCCAGATAACGTGGAGATGATTCTTCCTTTACATGGACTACATAATCTTTTGACATTTAGTTTACCTTAGGTATTTTTAATAAAAAGATGCAGCACTGATAAAAAGTACCATGAAACTCAGTCTCCTTATCTGCAAAATGGGAATAATAAAGAACATCTGCCTCATTGAGTTTTGGGGAGGATCGAAAGCACAGCATTTAACGCAGTGCCTGGCATAATGTTCAGTGTACAGTGAATATTTAACATTCATAATTAATTTTAAGTTATGCACATTGGCTTGTAAACACAAAAGTTCTCTCCAGAGAATACAAGAAACTGATGAGGTCAGTTGCATGGGGAGAGAAGCTAGATTACTAGGGGGAGGATGTGGGAGGCAGATATTTCACACTGTATAACCTTTCATATCTTTGGAATTTAAAACCATGTAAATGCATTGCACATGCAATGAAGCATTAAATAAGTAAATACATAAAGTAAAATGAAAGGCATTCTGCTTATTCCCAGTTTAAACCTAGAAGTCTCTCATGAAATTCACTTAAGCTTTGTGCACTTGCTGGTAAGCCCATCAACAAACATTGTTGATCAAGAGGCTGGCATATGGTGAACAAGGCACGATCCTTTCTTCCAAAGACTGTGCAGTCCTCTGATCAAAGTAATACAAATACACAAAGAAGGAGGGCAATACAAAAAAGAATATTTAGAGATAAAATTCATTGAACATAGTCACATGCTTGAAAGTTTAGGGACCACAGAGCACCGACATACAAAGAGCATGCTTGGAGGAGGTTCTGGGGCTTAAGCTAGATTTTGAATAACGAGGAAGTTTTGTTATTGTTGTTGAACAGAGAAAATTTTCTGATAGAAGATAGGGAATAATGAGATAGAAAGCTAATGAGGTATAATCCATGTCACTAGGCAAAGCATCCCCTAAGACTAGGTTTTCTGATTCAAATAATAATGATGATGCTAAGTAAAAAGAAGGCAAAGCATGGACAAAACTGTGAGGTCTGCTTTGCTCTTCACTTGTATTCTTTTCTTTCTCCAGGATCCACACAGATTGCCTAGAGGAGGGGCCATCCTATTTTCAAAGACAGGTAGTAGTACTATAGAGCTAGAACGGGAGATCTGAAGGAGCCTTGTTGCTTCATTTCTTAAGCAACTATACTGTCTCTGGATTGCTTGTTGTCTAACATCTTGTTATATGAGAAAAATGAACTCAACTTTATTAGATCATTATAGCCTGGTTTCTGTTACATTCAGTAAAACATGCTATAAACTAATATAGCTACACTATTATTAATAAATCCTGCATCAATGAACTTTAGCTTTCCACATTCTTTCCATGGAGGGTTGCCAGATAAAATGCAGGACATCCAGTTACATTTTAATTTCAGGTAAACAATGAAGAATCGCTTTAGTATAAATATATCTCATGAAAAATTTCAATGGACTTACGCTGAAAAAAATCAGTGTTTACCTGAAATTCAAATGTTAACTGGCTGTCTTGCATTTTTGCTTGTAAAGTGTGACATTATTTAAATGTTACTGAAAAAGACACATGTTTATAGCTAGGCGTTTCTACCAGCATGAGGGTCTTGGATACAATGCCCACCCCCACTGTCTGACAAAGGAATGTTTTCCAACAAGTTAAAGGGGAAGAATGGATATGTAATTAGCAGTGCCTGTCACAACAAAGAAATGGGATTCAGCTTTTGGTCCTCAAAGAAGAAAATCTATTAAAATGAAAATCATGGGCATCCTTCTCTGAGAGTATTTACTTATTCTCACTCTTTTAATTTATAGCATTTTATTTATATTTTTGTTATAAAAGAACATTAGTAGTTCTACCATTTTTAATACTTAATACTTTAGTCCATTTCCTGTTTTCCCCAATCATACTTTTTTCCTTTACTTTCTTAACTTTTATTACTACATGTTTGCAGCACATAATGATTATATGCACTGTAGGGAATTGGTACACAAATATAACATATTTCAATTATTCTTCCTTCCCTCCAACCCCCTTTTATTTTGCCAGCATCAGATTTATTAATTATATCTTATAAAATTAATTATATCTACCCATTAAAAATAGGACTAACAGGTAAAAATATATACATATATAAATATAAGACCATTGCACTACTATCATTTGTGGTATATAGCATTGATCATAATGTAGATAAAATTTTAAACCCTAATTTTTCTTTACAGTAATCTCAAAAACAATTACCATTTTACTGCTTGGTCTTAACATAATTTTCACAGTGACTGAATATTCCATTCAGACAACTTAACCTTTCCCAATCTTTGAAATATTTCACTAATTTAAAATAAATTTTGTCTTAATTATTAATATTAAATAATGACAGGCCACATCTTTGTCACTATTGTTTTATTTTGTGGGCTGGAGTTTTGAATTATATATAAAAACTATGTAGCATGTTTGGAATTACTTGGTCAAATAATAGGAATATTTTTAGTCTTGATATATATATTTTTAGTTTTAATAGTTCCTTCTTCCAGGGTTAGCCTTTAGCAAAATTATGAAATTGGGTGACTTTAGGTTGTCTTTGTTTCTGTAACCTTCTGTTCTGCAGATCATTTATTTTTGGTGTATCCCAAATTCCTTCCCATTTTTTAGTATCCTGTGCTTTTCTGCTCCTTTCTACCATTTATAACCCGCTTTCAAAATATGGATCTAATTTTAATCATTGATGTCACTTTAAAATTAAGTCAATATTTCTTGGCTTCCAGAGACCATTTGTAGAGAAATGTACCTTAATTACAGACTTAGTTTAAATATCAGGTCTATCACTTACTTGTTTTTTGACTTGAGGGAGTGCTTTACATTGCTGTGCCTGATTTTCTCATCAATAAAAGGAAGATGTTAGCACCTTCAAGTCAGGGTTGGTATGAGGTTAAACTTAGATAATTATGTAGAGATTTTATCACACTGCCAAGCCAATAGTAAACATTCAAAATATTCTAGATACTGTTAGCCATAATTATCATCTTTCACTTTAACCTCATTTATAATCATGAAATGAAAACATTATTCCCTCCTAAAGGAAATTCAGCAATTGATCTCAGCTTGAATATTACACAATATCCCACATCAAATATGTATTCAAAATATATTTAATAAAATTTTTCCCCTACCATCTATTAGAGAATTATCTATAATGTCCTTGAAATTACATAATATGAATACAGCCAACTACTCCTGGCATGGATGGCAAAAGGTGGCAATCCATGCCAGGCTAAAATCCTTTAACATTTTATAGCAAAAATATTGGCATAACTTTAAACTTTTAATATCCCATAAAAACGTGTTTAAAAAGTGACAGAGTGTGATAAAATATTTCCATTTCTACATAAAATGAGAATTAAAATAAAGCAATGGTGAAATTGCCATGTCTGCCCTGAGTCATGAGACATGTATTTGACAAAAATTTCAAAAAAGTATTAGAATGAATGCAACCATGAATTAACCAAGAGAAATAGTAAATACATTTATAACAGTGATGAGTTAAGATACAAATGTATTAGCAATTTCTTTTGGATCCTGAAATAATTAATCATGACTATAACAATCATCAACTACCTCCATTTTTCACTTCATTTGCAAAACTAAGACTCTGACTTTACTCACAAGCTTCTTCAAAAATAAATAGAATACAACATTAGCATGCAGAAATTAAGTCAATTTCAGCAACATTAATAGTTCCCTCAACAGTTCTTCAGAGTTAATATATATCTCTAATCCAAGCAATTCTCTTTTAAAAAGGTGGTAAGGCAAGAGTGAAAAACAAAATCCAGGTAACGTAAATTTTTTTTGACTTATTTATTTAGAAGGCTAGGGGAAAGGGAGAAGAGATGAAAGGTTAAAGAAAAGCAAAGCTAGACAAAATAAACTCTTTTTTTTTGGTTGTGGCAGTATTTTCTACTATGGATATTCAATATCTGGGACACTTACAACTTTGGTTCAGTAATTCACCATGCAAGTGGCAAAGAGTGTAGCAACATGGGAATAAAAACTGTGTGCATGTTTTTATAGAAAGGTGTATAACTATTAAATTGAACATCACCTATGGCTCACAGCTTCACGTCTGCCCGATAGGCACTTATGCCACTGAGCCAAACTCCCGGTCCTAGTTTTTTGAGGCAGGGTCACACTGTGTAGCTCAGGCCGTCCTTGCACCCGCATTGTAGCCCAAGCAGGCCTCATACTCACAACGCTCCTCCTACCTCAGCCTCCTGGGGTTAAAGGCGTGTGCCACCACGCCCGGCACACCTATGTTATTTTTGTTACAAAAGTTAGAAAAAAATAAAATTTATGCTTGTGTTCAAAGCTTCCAAATAGTTTGCTGTTGTGTGAATTCTCATAAAGAGAAGAAAATGATGTATGGTATAAGAGAGACTAATATTTTGCATTTTCTTTTACCATCTCCTTTGGATATTTTTGTTTTATAATGTCCCTTATTGAATTCAGTAAGAGAATTTCAAAAATTTCCCCTCCAATTAAAAACTTAAAATCATGAGTTCAAATCCTGAAAAATGACTGTCATGCCTTACACTCATCTTTAAGTACGAACGCAACTCTTGTTTACTCTTTCTCAACTGTAATCATTCCTCTGGTACTGGTGGTTGAGCTTTTGCGCATTACACTTTTTGCACATTTCTGACGTAGAAACTTCATGTACTTCATGATACCATCTGTAAGAGTGGAAATTACCTTTCTGAAACATTGTTGGAATTTTTACCCAGAAGAATAAATCCATTTTTTTCACACTACTTTGAATATCTCAGCTGAAACCCATCATACTCTAATAGCATTGCAATTAAGTCCAACAAGGTCCTCTAGCAAACAACTGAATCTTTCCCTATAAGACTTTCCTTAACCCATATAGCCAACGGGTCAGGTGTAGTTGAGTCTCCAGGAATTCTCAGCAGATTATGGATGGGAATTGGAAGGCAGATTTCCCAGATTTCCTAGTTCTCAAAGCAGATAAATGTCTAAAACTCTCTCCCAGAGACTCCACTCAGAATTGAGCCTCAGTTGTCACTTTGGTTATGTGTTTATTCACTCAGCTTTTGCTGGCTTTCTTCCTTCCCTTTCCAATTCTGCTGGTATTTTGAAGGAATCATCTCCTAAATAAATGGTTTTCTCTCATAGTTTTGCCTCAGCATCTGCTTCTAAGAAATCACAAGCTACAATGGCTGATATCAGAAGTGGTCCTAGGAAGCAGAACTGCAGGATGAGATGCTGACATTATATCACTTGTTGGCTAAATGATAACAAAGATTACTTAATGGTGGTAAAAGCAGTATTGTTGATAAACCCAGGTGTGTGTTTCTATCACAACTATTAAGACTTGCATATGGAGTGAACTGCTATGGGACACAGGTACAATCGCTCTAGGTCTCTAGCTGTAAGGGAGTAAAGGCAATTATAAGAATTGCGCACTTGGCTGACTGTTTTTAACTGTGATTGAAAGTCTAAGAAAAGAAATTGCAGGCTGAGGACAGCCAACTATTAGTTTAAGGCATGGTGTTGAAGTCAAAAGGCCACTTGGCAGCTTTTAAAGAGATTCTGATGCCTTAGAGCCAGAGGGCAAAATGTGCTGAAAATCTCTATCAGGATCTAGTTGTAAAATTGATGCTGAAGGTAAGCCCTCATGTGGAAACAGTGGGGCCATAGAGATGGATTGGAGACATGTGAGAGGAAGTACTTTTAAAAACATGAACCCACAGATCTGTTCTGCTTTTCCTTCATTGCTTCTACCAATAACTAGGGGGAGTGATGACGATCCTTTTACAGGTTTCAAAGACAACACACAGCCAGCCATGGCATGTGTGCCATAGGTTTGCCACCACTGAACTAGGCTCAAGATCAAGCATGATCCAGGTTGGGAAGTTCTGTTGCTACTTTGTCAAGCAAATATCTTCCAATAAAAACGAGAAAACATGCTTGGGAAAGGATCTTGTTTGTACTGGACTGCAGTGAGACAACTGAATTTAAGGCTTTGTAGAAGAGATTTTATTGAAGCACTGTCCTGAATCAGAATATAACACCCAGGCAAGGACACTAGAGTCAATCTTAAAACACAAGTGAGATGGTTCTTTGAAGCTTTGAAATAATACACTATAGGAAACGAGGTGACATTGCTAGAAATAACTTGGCAGAATATTGAAAGTGTCATCAAAAGACTTAGAGAATTGAGCCTCTTTAAATGTAACCATTATGTAAATCCAGAGAGTTCTCCAGTTCATGATGTTTCTCATAAAAGCGACTATAAGTTACATAAACAAGTACTTCAGTTTGCATGTCACCTGCTTCTGTGCTGACACTTGCCCCTTTGCTTTTACCTGTGACTTCATAGGGTTTTCCCTCTGGTTAGCTCACATTGAAGGAAAAATTTGGTCTTGATAAATACACAGTAAGTCTCTGACTTATCAACGAGTTTGTTCCAGCAGCACATTTGTAAGTTGGATTAATTCCTAAGTCTGACAAAGTGAGTCTTAAATAAAAGATACACCCTGTTTATCCCATTTTTTTCCTTCAAGTCTTCAAACAGGCTTTTAGCTTTTTCTTGAGTAAGCATAAAAATGAAGTGGAACTCAACACTAAAGCTGATCCTGCATCCACAGATCTGAAGCTCCTCCGTCAGCTCTATCATTTTGGTATACTTTTCTGGATATTATTGTTGACTTCACTGGCATAAAAGACTTCACCTGCTCCATGATCTTATCCTTGTTCTTTAGAGTTGTGCCAATGGTTGAATGATTCATGTTATAAGAAACAGTGACATTTACCACCTTTTCACCTTGGTCCAATCTCTGAATTATTTTCAGTTTAGTTTCTATGGTTATTGCTTTGCACTTCCTAACAGTCCCTGCCACATCACTACTGCCTTTCCTCCTCCTTCTGGACATCCTGGGCTCTAACTGAGCACTGGACTACTGTACACTATTGCACTGTAAAGTAAGCACAGAGCAGCACAACTGTGATGGTGTCCAGCAGACACGTGAGCTACCTCTGCAATCTAAAAATGTCCATAATGCAGTGTCCATTTTTATCTGTGAAAGTTTGCAACTTGAACATTCACAGAGGAGGCACTATGTTAGTGAAGTCAAAACAGCCTGATGCCACATCAAAGACCAATTAAAGGATAAATTTAAATCACAGTGGTGAAGGGGAATTCTTCCAGTGGACAAATCTGTGAGGAGTACACTTGACTGTCATCTTGTGTGGAGGGATATGAGGTCTCAGCTAATTCCCCCATGAAGTCCTTGGCAAAGGTCAGTGACTTGACTGATTGGCTAAGGCTCCCAGAAAGAGAAAGATGAGAACAGAAACAAAGGCTCAGTTAAAAAGGCATGTCGATGTGTTTTTAGGAGTGGACATATAAAAAGTGTATGATTCTTTGGGTAACATAGCAGTGCCCATTAGAGATATATGTAAAGGTAAACAGGATGACTGTCCAATGACTTTTAACCAGACTACATTGCTTCCAGTGATTTCACCATGACTCAATGACCCCCTAAATTCCAAAGCCATGATGGAAGGAATGAAGGCTTTTCTTGGGTACAGAAGCCTGAGTTGCTTATCTGAGTTAATCAGCCAACTGGCATTTCTGAACATTTGACCCATCAGAAACAGAGAACAGCAACAATTCCTCAATGTGGTACCATCCTTGAAGAGGAACAAACAGCAACTCTGGGGCAACTGCATTACTCTGGACCTCTGTATTAGTTTCCTATGACTGCTATAAGGAATCACTGCCAATTTGGCAGCTTAAATCAATAGAAATTTGCTTCCTCATAGTTCTGGGAACTAGAAATCTGAAATCAGTATCACAGAGCTAATTTCATGGTGTCAAAAGGGTGGTGCAACTTCCAGAGGCTTTAGGACATAATTGTTTCCTCACTTCTACTTTCTGGTGGTTACTAGAATACCTTGCTTGGTAGCCACATCAGTCCAATTACATTGTATTCTCCTTTTCTTTCAGTCAAATATCCTCTTGCCCACTTATCAGGTGTGATTGTATCTATGGCCTGCATGAATAATCAAAGGTAATCTCCACATCTCAAGATCTTTAACTTAATTACATCAACAAAGACCCTTTTTTTATTAAGTAAAATGCATAGATTACAAGGGTTAGAGACATATATCATTTTTCAGAGCATTACAACTCCTTTTACCCAGTGAGAGGCAGAAATCCATTTCTACCAGGATTGACATATGTTTCTGGTAGGTGTTTGGCTTTCTTGCTGCAGTGCCACTGACAGCACTAATATCTGAAGGTTCACAGATAAATGCCTGACCTACTGTTTTAGAGGGCAATATAGCACAATCTGTAATTCAGAAATCCACTTTCTGGTGAAACTGAGAGGTATGTGCATGGGCTCAAAGAATCCCTCGTTACAGTGCTTGGTCTATCGGGATGTTGAAAGAGTTAAAGTGGAGTTTAAGAATGACATCCTATAGGTTTGGCACGCTATTCAAAATTCAAGAAATAATATGCATCTGTAGACATTTCATATGGTGCAAAATTCTCCATAGAATAGACAGTTTAGGGGAAGAAAGAGTTGAGTTTCAGTCTTAAATGTACCACTAGATGCCACACTTCTTGAGAATATTTTTGCTGCCATCTAAAACTCAACATGCGTAAATCATAATCTATCATAGTCTATGACCTACAAACTCATCCAGATACTCAAACTCCTGGGAAACCCTAAATGGCCTCAAAATCTTTTCAGTAAGTGCAGTTCAAAACCTCTGAGCTGCCTCCCTCCCCAGTCCAGGTGACTTCTGTGACACACCGCACTACTGTCAAATTCCTGTCTTCTGTCTATCACCTTCAACATTTTTGCTCCATTCTCAATTTGACTAATGTTATTTACTTACCTCTAGTATTTTCCTTAAATACACTTATTCTTTTACTTAAATACATCTATTATAAAAGTTGAGGTTTATTACTACCATCAGTGGTTAACTGATGTCACTGACCATAAATACAGGGTATCTATGAAAATGAAATTCTAAACTTTTAAGTTTCAGCTAGATACCGTTGGCTGCTGAAGGCTCTGAACATAAGGCCTGCTCACTCTTTGTTTAAAAAAGGAGATTAGCAAATGTTAGAGAGGTGTTAAGTCAAAACAGCTCAAATAGCTCAAATTGAGAATTTCTTCTTTACATAATTAGAGGGACTGAAAAAGATTTAAAATGGAAATAGCATTTTTATGCCGTACTTATATTCCTTAATGCCCTTTCCAGTGTAATTTAAAATTATCTTGAATTCCAACCCAAATTATCCTGGATTACCTTATAGTGAGAGTCCTATACTCTGCTAAACATTTTCAGTGATTAAAATTTAAATTTCCATCAAAGACCTCTATGTAACCTTAGACATGTACTGGGAAAATACTGAAGACATGTTATTACTATTGTAATTATAGTCATCACTGTTACATCATCAGCATCATTGTCATCATTATTGTCATTGCCTCGCTGCTCCTCCATAGTCTTTGTGTGAGATCTATTTAAGTATTTATAGAACATGTCATTGTTTTCTGTTGTAACAATTGCTTCTCTTCATGCCCTTTCCAAAGCCTCATTATGAATGAACATTCCTTCTCTGATAATCAATACTGTTGCCTAAAAGTACTCCACATTACCACTAGATAGCTTTTCAAACCTCATATTTGATTGCATCATCCCCTGAATAACATAGGAAGAGAATGTAATATTGGGAGGCTCATGATCTATGAGGTGAGGTAAACTCTTTCACATCACCCCCAAGAGCTCTCCTTACCAACTTGTTTTACTCTTCTTCAGACCATCATGTGTGAAACTTTTAATTTGGTTTTTGGTAGTTTTGCTTAAAATTGATTTCACTTAATGAGAACAGAAACTTGGGGAATGCAAAGAACTTGCATATCTTGGTGGACAATTTATTTGCTGAATCTAGAAAAGTGCCTGCCACATACAGTGCGGCTCTAGATGACCTTGGCAAATTACTAAGTTTTGTGGGTGTTTGGTACTGGAGATTGAACTCAGAAATTTTGCACTGAGCTACATTGCCATCATTTTTTCAATTTTTTTTTTTTAATCTTGAGACAGGGTCTCCCTATGTCACTAAATTTCATAGGCTGGACTCCAACTTGCAGTCCTCTTATCTCACCCTTCCAGAATTCTAGGATTACAAGGATGCACCACCATACCTGACTGTAAGTTGTCAAATTTAACCTGTCTGGCCCTGGTTTCAAAATCTACAAAATAGAGATATTAGTGCCCACCTAACAGGGTGATTGCAAAGATTCCATGAGATAGCTTACATGAAGATTCTGGTAGATCAACAGAAGGTATCATTGCCATGTTATTCTGTTATTAGAATGAGATTGGTCTTAACTATATGCAAAGACTTCTACATTTATGTCATCAAATTTTTATTTCTCAACCCAGTTTTTCACATTAACCTAATACTCCAGGTATTCTAGCAATGCTTATTTGTTATTCATCTTAGGATAGATGTTGGGTATATAAAATAAAAATATCTGTTGAGAGCCCACAAGAAAATGTAATATAGTCTCATAAAGGATAAAAAAGGTGTGATAATAACCATAATGAAATAATGTACAACATGCACTGCAAGTATTAGAGAAATAGTGTTCTGGCCTACTTGTCTAGGAATGGGCAGGGATTTGGAAGCGCAGAAGAGCAACAAAATGAGTAATAGATGCCTCATTACTCCTGCAAGTTTCTTGCCACTATTCCATAATTTGAGCTTTTTCTGCCTTCTGCGATGTTTCTGCAGACCACTTAAATGTCACTGTATACATGCAGCATCTCAAGAGCTCCATATCAGAATTAATCATGACCTTTTTATATTCTTTTACTCTTTAGATTGTACTTCTTTGGTGTACTCCCCTCAGACTCCAGTCTCTCATATTAGTTTTACATTTTTCTGTTCACTTCAGAGGACTGTATTTCCAAAGCATGTGGAGTACTTTGTTCTTCTCTGTAGTTGCTTGAAATTCCTTTGAAAATTATTTTGCTAAAACTATTACTTCCATTATTTTCTTAAAGTCTACAGATTGAAATCCATCTCTCCAGTTTACAGTAAGCTCTGGATTTTTGCATAAGCATATGTATAGTTTTATGACATTTATTTTATACAAGTAGCCATATATACCTCCTTTTATAATGTTTTAGAAAGAGAATTCAAAACAATAACAAGTCAGTAAGCATGACCTAGTGATATCTTTAAAATTGCACTTGAGTTTGAGACTTAACCTAGAAGAAGCATAAATGTGAGATAAATTAGAAGTGAGTGAAAAGTGGTTGTGGCAAAATTACCTGCTGTTATTTATAGTATTGCCAAATATAAATATGTCCTTGCAAAATTTGAAGGGACGAGTTGTCAGTTATTTTGAGACAAATTTTTGACTTGCTTTATATTTTTTAAGAAAATTTGAAAATTTATAAAAAATTCTATGTATGGTAGGACAGATGTATGGAGGTACACTGCAATATTATGGTGGCCCTCACCTCAAGGGCCTAAACTTGTGTCCACTATTTTTAAAATAGTCTGCACACTTACTTCTTTTCTAAAATAATATACAAATGCATCTCTTTGAGATTTAGTAATCATACAGATTCATAGTTCAACATCAATTTAGTAAGCTAATTGCAAATAGCTATTTATCTACAGCTTTTCAAAAGTTGTATCAAAGCAATGGGCTTTTTGATCTTACACGCAGATTTCAGCCACTATACATGTTATGAATTGGGATTGTTATTTCTCTTTTGTCTCTGATGTAAACCAATAATATCCTTATACTTTCTCTCTTCATTCAGCAGTATCTATTATTTCCAAAGTATTAAGGTACAGGCTAGAGCAAATGAGTTGGAATATAGTAAATTTCTCCCTTCAAGAAGTTTGTAGAAAAATGCAGCAGTAAATATAAAAAATAGTAATGTAGAGTAATATATATCTGACAGTATTACAAATGGTATCCATGAAGCTAATATTCTGAATGTCTTCCCAGTATCATAAGGCAGAGATTGTTTCCTTTAGTGTGAGATACTTAAAGAAGGTTTCAGAAAGGAATCTTAAATCACAGATACGGAAATTTCTTGGAAAATAGAGTAGGTGATAACATTTCAAGGGGAAGAAGTCATATAATTAAATTACCCATATGCTGGATACAGTATTAGCCACTAGGAATATAGGAACATGTAAGCACAGTTTTAGAATTTATGGTCTTCACAGTTTTGTTATGGTTAGGGATAAAGGTAGATCTATATCTAAAGAAATTATTCTCTATGTAATAATAGCAACATAGTTATCTTGTCTGGGTTTAGCAGTGAAATCTGAAGACAGAGCAGGCCAGGAAGCCTTAGTCACAGGATGAGGATTGAGAAAATAAAAATTTCATATCAGATGTTCAGAGTGATAAAGGTTGAAGTCCAAGTCATGTGCACAGTTAATTCTTACTTTTCATTCTTACCAAAGCAGAACCTAAACTAAGAATTTGACTGAAACTATTATATCTTCAAGGTGACCCCCAGGAAGTTACAAAAGAAGAATATCAGATAGGAAAATAAGTGCAGCCAATGAAATATATATTGTCAACTGGGTATGGTGGCACAAACTGCAATCCAATTATGCTGAGAGGCTGAGTTGGGAGGATCACAACTTCAAACCTTGTATATTGACTTAGTGAGACCCCATCTCAAAATAAAGCATAAGAGAAAGGCTAGAGATAGATGAGTGTGAAGGGCCTCAGTTCAATCCCTTTGTCACAGGAAAAGAAGATATTGTCAAGCAAGTATAACTGTAGCAGAAGTCGCTATGCTGGGGAATTCTGGTAACTACTGGTGGTGCTCATATGCTTCTGCTTTACCCCAATCCAAGGGCAAGAGGTGTTTAATACATCAAGTGAGAGAGGAACCGGAATAGTTATATACAAAGTTTTTATTGGTTAAAGGTTGAAAATTTCAGAGTCCATGCTAATTCTTTAGTGTTTCTCTTCCAGCAGTCAAAGAAAAGCTTCAGACAAGGAGATGCAAGTACTGGTACTTGGAAGTTAGGTCTTGGTTCATTTCCATGGGAGGACCTAAGATGATATAATTAAATCAGCAGCAGCGTCTACCTCACACCAAATCATTAATTTTAATGGTCAGAATAGTGTCTTACAAATGCTCAGTTCATTGTCTTGCTTTTACCATACTAGACTCAACTATTTTCATGTAGGTTTTTTTAACATAAGGACTCTATGAGATAATCCACATCACTCAGTTTTACACAAACTAAGCTCCTTAAAAATTTAACCAGCTAGTTAATAGTTTAAACTAATAAGCCTTGGAAACCTCCTCTCCTAATTCATAGCCTCAAATGCTATACCTTCAGCTATTTTCATGCTCATTCTCAAACTTTTGAAAGATTCTAGCACAAAGTTCTGCACAGGTTAAATGATGATAGTATTTGACATATTGCCAAAGATAATCTGAGTCCTCCAGTGTCATTTCAATTGTAGTTTAACATCTACTGACTAATAAAAAATTGAGGGTTTCTTGACCTAACTTCAAATTCTATTTAAAATATATAAATAAGTGAATCTCTCTTGATACAGTAAACATTAATCAGATTCTAGCAAAAGAAAATAATCTTAGAATGCATGAAGGAAGCATATTACTTAAAGAAGTTGCTGGTGAAATCATTTTCTGGAATATTTAATGTTTATCTAATTTATGTATTGTAAGGGATGTTTTAAGTATTATTCCTGTGGGCTTGGTTTTCAAATTTGTTTATGGATATTAATTTTTCTTAAAGCAAAGCACAGTTACTTTTTAAATATAATGCCACTGATATATTACCATTAAAATATTTACATTGATTATTAAACCTAAACATAACAATAAAATACATCTCATTTCTGGTAAAGAAGATAATTATGTTAGCCTTATATTTTATTCCTATATTCTTTATGAGCTCTTATTAACTATTAAATTGCATTCTAAAATGTAGTATACGGTTATAATTCTATACTGCCTTGGTTTAGAAGTTTGTAATTTGCCTGGCCACTAGGAATGCTGTAATTGTCTTTATATCCTTTCTTACTTGAGAGAAAATCATGAATCTTAGGCTATATTGTCATTACTGGAAATGGTTTTAAGAGATATACTATAACAAATATTGGAGTTGTTGCGTCTTTTTTACTTTTATTTTACAAGTTCAAGAATCAGAGATAAAAGAAAGTGTCAGTCAGAAAGAAGTTTTATGGTTGCTATTGTTACTAGTAATTTATATGTTGTCGCAGTAAGTGTCAAATAAAGATCTATTCCTTTTTTTCTTAATTAAAAAATTATTTGTACATGTTTGCAATTCGTGCAGTTTATAATCATCTTGGGGAGTGGTTATATGTACATATTACAGCTTATTTCATTTTTATTTTTTATTTTTATTTTTCTATGTGGAAAAACTTTAATGTATGTTTTTTATTTTAAGAAAAAGGTAAAACAAAATTTCATAACAAAATGATAGGAGAGAGAGTTCAGGGATGTGGCCGTGCGGCAGGTCCTGGATGTTCAAAACACCACCCAGCCAGGAACAAGGTCCTGGCACCATATGCAGGGGGAGTGCTCTAGCTTGTCCTGCACGTCAGAGGCTCTGAACTCCTCGCAGCCTGAAGCAAGGTCCCAGTGATACCACACTCTGGGGGCATGCTCCAAATAACTACCTGGTTCCCGGAGGTTCTGAACTCCACTTGCCAGGCATAAGGCCCTGGCACCACACTCCTGGAATGCATCCTTACTAGCTGCACAGAGGACTTGAGCCCTGCCCAGCCCAGCAACCCAGCTAAATTCATCAGGGGAATGCATGGGCAGCCTCACAGGACATATAGGTACCAAGACCAGACCAACCCAGACCCCAGAGCTGCTCGTTAGGAAGCAGCCAGCATAGCCAAACAGTCTTGGAGATTTTGAGCTCTACCTATCAGAGCAAAAGGCCCCAGCTCCATAGTTCAGGGGTGTGACCATGCAGCAGGTCCTAGAGTTTCCAAACTCTGCCCAGCCAAGAAGAAGGCCCTGGGACCTTATGCCCAGGGTGCATTCTGGCTAGCGCCATTCTCCAAAGGATCTGAACTCTTTGCAACCAGACGCAAGGTCCTGGTGGTGCCACACTCTGGGGTATGCTTCGCCTAGCTACCTGGGCCCTGGGAACTCTGAATTCCACACAGCCAAGTGCAAGTCACCAGTGCCACACCACAGGGGTGAGTATCTGCCAGCCAACTCAGTTACAGAACTTACAAGCTCCACCCAGCCAAGTTCTAGGCCCCAGCAACATGCTCCGAGAGTGTGCCCCTGCCAGCTGCAGGAAGGACACAAGCTTTGCCCAGCCCAGCATCATGGAGTAACACAACAAAATACATCAGGGGAACACAAGGCCGGTCTCACAGGCTACAGAGTACAAGGCTCTGAAGCCATAGTTTGGGGGTGTGTCCTCACTAGCCACAGGAATATTGGAGGAATCAAGCTCTACCCAGTACAGCATTCCAGTGCAATCCATTGGGAGGCTGCCTGGTCAGCCACACAGGTCCCAGAAGAAAATGACAAAACAAAAGAACAAGATGCAGTCTCAGTCCTCCAACCCACCAAGAACAAACCCAGGAGATGCTGCAATGTAAAACACTGGAAATCACAGAACTGAACTTTCTGAAATGATAGCAACTGAAGTAAAGAAATAACTCCATGAAGCTATAGAAGAAAACTGATAAAAAATAATCTCTCAGGTAAAAAATGAAATGACAAACATTATGAAATAAATGCTGTGTGAATCTAAAGATCAATATAAAAAATAGGACATAAGAAAATGATGGAAACTTTGAATGAACAATAAAAGACAGAATTAGAATGCATGAAAAAGATTAAAAGACATATTAAGGAAATTAAAAATTCCATTGAAACCTGGCAAAACTGCTTGAATGAATCTTAAAATAGACTGTCAGACCTTGAAGACAGTATGAAAGAGTACAATCACACAAGAAAATATCTCTTAAACATAACAAGGTACTAGGAAACAGCAAATCAACAGCTGCAAGATGATGCCAAGAGAAACAACATAAGATTAATAGGAGTAAATGTAAAAGCAGGGGTCAATACTAATGACCTGTGAAGACTATTTGCAGAAATAATAGCAGAATTTTATTCAAAAAAGGAGAAAGAATCTGATATAAAATAAGTGAGGCATACATAACCCCAATTAACCATGACCAAAATAAATCTTCACCCAGACATATAATAATTACGATATCAGAAAGTCATCACAAGAGCAGAATACTAAAAGCTATCAGAGAAAAGAAACAGACCACCTATGAAGGAAAGTCTAACATAATGATGACAGACTTCACAACACAAAGCTTCAAGTCAAGAAGGGCTTGGAGTAAAGTATTTTAAATCCTGAAAGAAAAAAAAAATGAACCCAAATTGATGTATCTGGCAAAATAATCTTTAAAAGTTGATGGAGAAATAAGATACTTCCACCACAAAAAACAGCTGAAGAAATTCATAGTCACCAAACCAACACTACAAAGAGTACTAGAAGACACACTAGAAAGAGAAAAAGGTAACTATAATCCCAAGAACAGCAAAAGGAAACCACTAAGCAAAAAATTAAACAGAAAAATTAGAAAACCAACAACAGAAAGATAACATGACAGTGATAAGTCAGTACATATCAGTTATATGAACCAATGTAAATGCTCTCAACTCACCAATAAAAAGAAACAGAGTGGCAGAGTGGGTTAAGACACAAAATGCAGCAATATGCTCTGTAAAAGAAACACACAACTTAAAAGGAATTTCATAGACTAAAAAACAAAGGATGGAGAATAATACTCCATGCAACATGAACCCAGAAAAAAGCAGGGATAGCTATTTTCTTGGCAGACAATGTGAACTTCAAACCAAAAATGATCAAAAGAAATAAACAAAGTCACTACATACTTGTTAGGGGAAAAATTCAAGAGGAAGTATTTACAATCATAAATATATATGCACCAAACATGGGAGCACCCAACTATGTAAAATAAATCTTAATAGACATGAAAAACCAAATAAAGAATAATAGAGTTATAACAAGGGAACTAAACACCCCATTATAACAAAGAGAAACATCAACCAAACAAAAAATCAGTGAAAAAATAACAGAACTGAATCAAACTTGTAAAGAAATGGACCTAGTAGATGTGTACCAGGTGATCCACCTAACAGCATCAGAAAACACATTCTTATCAGCTGCACGTGGGTCATTCTCTAAAATAGATCATATACTAGTCCACAGAACATGCTTAAGTAAATGAAAAGAAACTGAAATAATTCCATGCATATTACCTGACCATAGAGCAATAAAATGGGAAATTAAGGACAAAAAGCCACACAGCAACTCCATAAACACTTGGAAATTAAATAAGACTCCCCTGAAAAATCAATGGGTCACAGAAGAAATTAAAGAAGATATTAAACAATATCTATAATCAAACAAAAATGCAAATACAAATTATTGGAACCTGTGGGATAAAATGAAAGTAGTCCTCAGACGGAAATTTATAGCACTAAACTTTCACATCCCCAAAATGAAAAGAACACACATAAACAACCTAATGATGCTCCTCAAACTTCTAGAAAAAGGAAGAGCAAGTCAAGTCCAAAGCCCAAAGAAGGGAGGAAATTATCAAGATCAGAGCAGAAATTAATGCAGTCGAAACTAAAAAATCAATACAAAGAATTAATGAATCAAAGAGTTCATTCTTTGAAAGAATAAATAAAATTGATAAACCCCTAGCCAACCTTATCAAAAAGAGGAAAGGAAAAACTCAAATCCATGTCTTAAAAAATGAGAAGGGTGACATCACTACAGACCCTGTAGAAATACAGAAGATCATCAATACCTACTTCAAAAAACTTTATTCCTATAAGTTCAATAACACAGAAGAAATGGACAGATTCCTAGAAATGTATGAAATAAGAAAGCTGAGTCAATAAGACAGAAAACAGCAGAATAACCCAATATCAGTTAATGAGATTGAAAATGTAATTATAACCTTACCAACAAAGAAAAGCCCAGGTCCTGATGGATTCACTGCTGAATTCTAAAAGAAAGTTAGGGAAGACTTAATGCCAACATTCCTCAAATGCTTCAATGAAATTTAAAGGGAAGCAAATCTCCCTAACTCATTCCTGGAACCAAGTATTACCCTAATAGGAAAACCAGAGGAAGACCCAACCAAAAAGGAAAATGATAGGCCAATCTCCCTAAGGAACATAGATGTAAAAATCCTCAATAAAGTACAGGCAAATAGAATGCAACAAGTCATCAGGAAGATGATACATCATGATCAAGTTGCATTCATCCTAGAAATGCAGGGATGTTTTCAAAACATGCAAATCAATAAATGTAATACACTATATCAATGGAGCCGAGGACAAAAGGACAAGAATCACATGATCATCTCAATAGATGCAGAAAAAGCTTTCAACAAAATCCAACAATTATTTATGATAAAAACCCTACAGAAAATAGGAATAGATGGTCTCTACCTCAACCTGATAAAAGCCACATATCATAAACCAGCAACCAACATCTTACTAAATGGACAAAAATTGAAAAATTTCAACCTAAAATCAGGAACAAGACCAGAATGTCCATTATCACCACTCCTATTCAATATAGCTCTGGAAACATTAGCCAGAGCAATTAGACAGGAGAGAGAAATACAAGGAATAAGGATAGGAAAGAACGAAGTTAAATCGTCTTTGTTTGCAGATGATATGATACTCTACATAGAAGACCCCCAAAACTCCATTGAAAGCCTTCTAGATGTAATAACCAAATTCAGTAATGTTGCTGGATACAAGGTCAACACTCAAAAACCAATAGCACTCTTTTCTTTCTTTTTTTTTTTTTCAGCACTGGGGATTGAACTCACAACCTCACGCCTGCCTGACAGGTGTGTAAGCTGCTGAGCCAAACTCCCAGCCCTGGGTTTTTGAGGCAGGGTCGCACTGTGTAGCTCAGGCCAGTTTTGTGCTTGCATTGTAGCCCAAGCTGACCTTGAACTCACAAGGCTCCTCCTACCTCAGCCTACCAAGTGCTGGGATTAAAGGTGTGCGCCTCCACGCCGGGCTCCCAATAGCATTCTTATACAAAAACAACAAAGTCACTGAGAGAGAAATAAGGGAAACCACACTCTTCAGTATAGCATCCAAAAAAAAAAATGAAATACTTAGGAATCAATGTAACAAAGAAGTAAAAGACCTATACTGTGAAAATTACATTACTCTGAAAAAGGAAATCAAAGAGGATTTCAGACAATGGAAAGATATTCCCTATTCATGGATAGGAAGAACAAACACTGTGAAAATGGCAATTCTTCCAAAACTGTTATACAGATTTAATGCAATTTCAATCAAAATACCATTTGCATACCTCACAGAGCTAGAGAAATCATCCCTAAAATTAACCTGGAACCAGAAGAGACCTAGAATAGCAAGGGCAATTCAGGGCAACAAAGGTAAGGCAGGAGGCATCACAATCCTCGACTTGAAATTATACTGCAAAGCTACTGTGGTAAAATCAGCATGGTACTGGATTAAAAACAGACCTGAAGATCAATGGAACAGATTAGAATACAGAGCCACAACTACAAACACACTCAGCTATCTCATCTTCGACAAAGGTACCGAACATGTTCACTGGAAGAAAGATAGCCTCTTTAATAATTGGTGCTGAAAAAGCTGGCTTTCTATATTCAAAAATCTAAAACTAGATCCATGTCTATCACCGTGCACTCAACTGAAGTCAAAATGGATCAAAGACATGAATATTAAAACAGAAATGCTAAATCTGCTGACAGACAAAGTACATGGAAATCTTGACGACATAAGGTTATGTAGAGAGTTCATGAAAAAAGAATAAACCTGCATGGGAAATATTTCTCAGAATCAACAACTGGGATTAACAAGTTTTTGCATGTCAAAAGAAATCTCCAACAGAACGAAAAGAAAACCCACAAATTGGGAAAATATCTTGGCTAACTCTCCCTGAGACAAAGGACTTTTACCTAGCAAACATAAAGAATTAAAAACATCGGTCACTCAAAATTCAAGGACCCAATCCAAAATGGGTCTTTGAGATGAATAAATACTTCCCAGATGCAAAAATACGAATGACAAATAAATATATGAAAAAGTGTTCATTTGAGAAATGCAAATCAAAAGTACACTGAGATTCCATCTCACTCCTGAAAGAATGGCCAAGATCAAGAAATCAACCAATAACAAATGCTGGAGATGCTGTGGGGAAAAAGGAACTCTTCGCTACTGTTGGTGGGAGTGTAGACTGGTGCAACCACTGTGGATTCCAGTGTGGAAATTCCTCAAAAAACTCGGATTATCCTACTTCTGGGCATTTTCCCAGAGGAACTGAAAACATCATACTAAAATGATATATGTGCATTCATGTTTATAGCAACACAATTTGTAATAGTCAAATCTTGGAAACAACGCAAGTGACTATCAATAGAGGAATGGGTAAAAAGGATGTTGTATTTTTATACAACACAATATTACTCCAGTCCAAAAAAGATTGCATTGAGACTTTTATAAATAAATGGACGTGACTTGATACCATGCTCATAAATGAAATGAATCAAATTCACATGTGTAAATACCATATTGTCTCCCTAGTGTAAGAAACTGAAAGCGTACATATGATCCAAAATCTACAATAAAAATTGTATAAGTGAAAGAAACTCCTCAAACTAGATAGGGAAAAGGAGGAAAGAAGCAAGGGAAAAGGAAAAAGGAAAAAGGCATGAATTTGTATATATATCCATAAGATAGCTAAAATGACTGTACTACTAATTGTATTAATTCTTGGAAAAGAACAGTTAATACTCATATGAATAGATACATTTTACGTCTATATCTGGTAATCTAAGCAACCCTTTTGAAGGTAACAATACGCAATATTACAACCATTGCTAAATTCCTATCATCTTGTTTCATAAACATATACTGTTATTGTTTTGAGTTTGTTGTTGTTATTTGGCCCTTATGCTTTTTGTTTTTCTTTTCTGTGTCTTTTTTTCTCTTAAATAAAAAGAATATTATTCAAATATAAAAATTTGTAAAACTTGGTACATATTACAAGATGGAGAAATTTTGTCAACATCATGGCAAAATAAGCCAGACACATAAGGACAAATATTTTATGATTCTGTTATTTGATTTTGGGATCTCATTCTCGAGGTGGTTTCTAGATTCTTTCTGTCCCGAACAATACATTGGTCAGAGGGAGTGCAAATGGTAGCAAGCTTTTGTCTTTATTAGAGTTCAGAAAATACACTGCAGAGTGAGCTTGGACCAAGTAACAATAGGAAAACTTAAGCACACTCTATATTGTGAGAGATGGATGCCAGAAAGAAACACGTTAGCCAGAGCTCAATAAAGGCTGTTCTTTTTTGAATCACAAACTTCTGAGTTTGCATCAGGTCTTGGTCAACCTATCAGAATAATGCCTGAGTTCTTGGGAGAAATCTATGTGCAGGGCTTTGGGAACTATTCTGCATGTGTCCTGGGATTTTGTAACTAAGAGAATATGCCTACTTTCCCACCTAGTTAGCCTCCTGGCTCAATTTCACTTGTATGAGGTACACAAAACAGGCAAATTCACTAAGACAGAAAGTAGAATGGAAATTACTCATGAATGTGAGATGAGTGGGTAAGGAATTATTATTTAATGGCCATGGAGTTGATGTTTGTGATAAAGGAAACGTTTAAGAAGTAAATAGTGGCAGTTGGCTGTGGTGAAGCATGTCTGTAATTCTAGCACTAGGGAGGCTGAAAGCAGGAGTATCACTATGAGTTTGAGGCCAGTCTGTGCTACATAGTGAGTTCCAGGCCAGTTTGAACTACATAGTAAGAGTCCATCTCAGAAAAAAAGAGAAGTAAATAGTGGTGATGATTTTACAACATTGTGAATGTAATGCCGCTGAATTATATAATTACATGGTGAGTTTTATGTTATGCATATTTTACCACAATACTTTTAAAAAAGAAAGTTTGGGAACAAATTTGACCTCAAACAATTATAAACAAATATTTTTATTCAGTAGACACAAAAATTATTCAGACAATCTGTCGTGTAAACACAATGAAATCTTTGTTCTTAGGCTACATTTTACACAAAAGTCTTTGTTCTTACCACATTTTACACAAAAGCTCCATATGGTAAGGACAAAAAGTGAGGGTTCCAGTAAAGTTATTATCAGTATCAGGTGAAAATTTTCTATATATTATTGACTGGACAGAGGACAAACTCCAAATCAAGCTGGGAACATTCCAAAAGACCAAGAGCTTACCCAATCCTCCCATAAAATTCACAAAAGGGTATGTGTGTGCACTCCAAAACAATTTAAGCTATTTGCATATTTTGGATACTTCTTTAGCAGGTTTCTGACCATCCTCAAATAAAAATAGATGGAATGGGCAAATTTAGTGGATGTGAGGCACTTAAAAAATGGATATACCTGACTGTGTTGGGTTGTAGTACATTCCTGTAATTCCACATTTTGGGAGGCTAAGTATAGAGAATAACAAATTTGAGCCAAGCCTGGGCAACTTAGCTTGACTCTCAAAATTAAAAAGAAAAAAGACTGGGGTGTAGCTCAGTGCAAAGGCCCTGGATTCAGTCCTCAATATTAAAAAAAAGAAAGAAAGCCAAGGGAGAGACAAGAAAGAAGAAAGGCAAGAAAGAAAGAAAGAGGGGAGGAAGGAGGAAGGAAGGTGGAAAGAAAAAAGAAGGAAAGAAAAAAGACTGTTTCTCATTATAAAAAGCACAATTAAAAAGGGTTTCAATAGCCAAATTAATAGAGTATATCTTTCAGTACATTTTTATTCAATGTTTAGATATAATGAATTTATATTTAAACCCATTAAACACAGTATGTAATGCAAAGCAAAAGTTTCAAGTTTCATTCCAAATACAATTTCTATAATTTTATAGTTTTATATAAATGTTGAAATGATCAGTAAGTATCAAAAAATATGATGTGTGAGATTTGAAAGTTAAATGGATTTTGGGTATTCACTGGGCAGTAAATATTTTTGACCCAACTGAATTATAGATGAAATATGAAATAATCCTACTGATAAGTAAAACACTTTTTTATTGAGCCCTGTACTTCCCCTGCTTTGTCAGAATTACAGGTTTCTTAGTACTAATAATCTAAAGTGAAGCATTGTTAAGAAAGGAAACAGATATAACTTTCTCCTGAAAGATTGTTTCTCTTCCTCTTTTGGGAGAGGGGTAAATTATCATTGATCTTGCATCCTCTTGTATCTATCGCCTACCTCTGATCATTTCTTTACAGTCTCCTCCAAGCACTGTAACTATCGTCTTCTACTTCATAAAGTTGTACTTTGATGTTTGCCTTTATAAGTGATATTTAATATTTTTCTCATGTGTATGGGGTCTCTTCCACAACTAGGTTGTTGGATTCTTATTTATTTATTTATTTATTTTATTTTTGGTATTGGCGATTGAACTCATGACCTCGCACTCACCATGCAAGTACTTGTGCCACTGAACTAAATCCCTGGCCCGGCTGTTGGATTCTTAAGTGAATGTGTCTGTTATTTTACATTCCCATAGAGATTTTTAGGCAACTGGTTCCCAGTAAGTGGCAGTGCACTAAACTCCAAGGCTTCAAATGCACAGAAAGCACTCACACACCCACAGTCACCTTCATATTAAGCAAAGAAAGAATGAAGTTACCAAATTCCCAAGCAGGATTTATGAGTTCCTCATACTCTTGCATCTCAATGTCTGAGCCTTCATTAAATAAAAATAATTTGCATTTGGCCCGGATCATTATTTTAGTTGGTTGTAGGACAGCTCATGACCATTGTCTTTGCCTTAGGGGCTGAACACAAGGAAGACATGGCCAAGAAAAGTCTGCACACTATTTGGGGTCAAATGAAAAGGTAGAGTGGAAATTAAAGATAAAGCTGAGGTGTTCAATATTTCTTCTGTGAGACATTCTACTTTTTGATTGAGAAAAGAAGGAAGGGTATACAAGTGAACATAATACCATAGGTATCAGAGAACAGTGACCCATAACCAAATCCAGTTCACAATCTGCGTTTGCAAATACAGTTTTAATGGAATGTATCCACGACTATTCATTTACCTGTTGTTTGTGCCTGCTTTTGAGATACAATGTGTAGTTGAACAATTGTGAAAGAGATTGTAGATAGTAGTACCTCAAATATTAACTACATTTTTCTTAAGAGAAAAAAATGCGTACCTTCATGGATTTTTAAACAATCCTGACTTTTTGGTATTGCATTAAGATGTATAAATAAATAAGTAGATCAATCAATAAACATTAAAATGACTGATTACTATTATACCAGAAATGAGAGAAATACTTGTGAATTCATGAGTCCTTTTTGTGGCATGGTATGAGGCCTACACTTGTTCCTAAAGAAACACATTTCCTGGCAGGTTCTGAGAAATCCACCACTACAGATGTATTAAATTTAGGTAAAATTTGAGGGAAAATACCCTTTATCTACTAGTAGTCTCTTTTGTTGTGTGTTTATGTATGTAAGTTCATCTTTTTATTTTTTCTCACATAAAGAATAACAAAGAAACTAGTAGCAAAGTTGAGAATTGATCTTGAAATGCTCGGGAAACGGTAAGGAAGAAATGGAACTGATGTCTTATTAATTGAATCTCACAACAATCCTATGAATTTAGTAAGCTGATTCTCAAAGAAGCTATGTGCACTGCCTAAGGTGAGTCAGTCAATAAATAGCAATAGTCTTCCAATTTTCTCCCTAAAGTGTGCATTTTTTCTCCATTATATTCCATTGCCTCTTCAATATCTATGATTTCCTTAGAGGATATCATGCTAAAAGCATAATTTCCTCTCTCTAAGAAATGTAACTCTCTGTCCTGGAAATTAGAGCTATATCCATTAGAGTTGTTGCTGTTACTTGTCCCCACCACCGAATTCTCTACTTAAAGTTAAATCTCTCAAATGAAGTTATTTCTCTTTTTGTCTAGCAAACTAATAGTCAACCCACTACTACACTAATGAACCACAATGGTCTGTATTATCAAAAGTAAAATAGGACACTGCTCTGAGTTAAATTATAGGTATTATGAATCTTGAATTAAAATTAAGCAAACCTTTTCATGTATCTAAATCTCAAAATTAGAATGTATAGCAATTAGTTTTAAATTGGGGTAAATCATCAAAGAAAGTTAGGTATCCTGGGATTTATTTACATGTGAACAGATGTCTATAGAAGCTAAATGGAGTTTGAAAATTTCACAGAATGTAAGGGAGATAAATTAATAAAATGATTACATCTCAAGTTATGTCTGGTATGTAATAGAATTTGTTATATATTTTCTAATATTCCTGTTTTCAGTGGTAGGAGACAAGAGAAAGTTCAAATAGTTATTTTGATAAGTATGATCGCAAATGATATCAGCACAAATCTAAGCTCAATAGGAAATGAAGGAGACAATACACATACTTATGACAAAAATCGCCATGAATAAATTTAAATATCCAAAAGGCTTTACTGCACATATATCATCAATAAGCTGCTATTTAAATTGAAAAGATGCTGCACAGGGCATTGAGGTGGTAACACATGCACATTCCTAGGCAGATGACTTCTGTAATTGTAGCAAACAACTGACTCCATCAAGCACTTCTTTGACTTGACCAGGTCAATCTTAGTTTAAACCCACTCCTCTGGAATCAGCGAGAAAAAAAATCACCATCTTACACCCTGCTATATTGTCTCTAGATTATTTTCTAATACATTGAATGGTATTTAATCCCAAAATATTGGTTCAATTTGAAATGTTTGAATTAGGCATTCACGCTTTTTGTGTGGTTAACTAGCATTTGAGTGGTCTATTTAGAGGATGATTTCTGTTTGGACTTCATTGTCTCATATAAGAACCACACAAGAAGGTTTAATAATCTGAATGTTACCTATTGGGAATAATTTGTCTCTGATGAAGTAAGTGATATTTCAATATAGATACTGGTTAGAAAGAAAGGGCAAGTACTTCTGGCCCTATTTGAGGAAGTAAAACCCTGAGTGGTCATCTTCACTCAGGGCTTTGTTTGGCCAATTGTCCTGTCTTTAATGAATATTCTGTGTTGTCAATCTCAAGTTCAGCTGGAACTAGCCATTAGAATATAGTTCATGTACATCAGGCAAATCTTGCATGTAGGCTTCTTATCAGAGTTTAAAAATGCAGAAAACTAGAACTTCATGAATTTAAAGGACAGGTTATTTGTTTGGTACTAAAAGTTTGGACATCTGGCAGAATTTGGTATAAAATGTAGGAATTAAAAATCTCCTGTTCTCTTATGTTTTGTGCATGGAGCTCAAAATTAAACTGATGTAAGATAAATTAACAGAAGAGCACGTGCATGTTAAGAAGTATCTTCACATGTACATAGCAGTCCTCTCAGAAAAAATGAAGAACCAAAGAAGTACTTGTGACCAAAAGCAGCTCTACTTTTAAACAAAGAAAGCATAAATTTGAGAGGAAGTGACCAAACAAAGTGGTTTGGGATAAGAACAGTGCATTGTGAATAATTCACTAGGAAATACATAATAGTAACTAATGGAAGCTAAGATTTTTTTTCTTGTAGTATATTTGTCCAGTTCCAGTTCAGAATTGTCTCCCAGTATCCTTGACGAGAATGTTCTTTTTCTGGTACTGCAGTAGTGTGGAGGAGTACCTTTCTCATGGGAAATTTATTGACCTGTTTTAAGTAGAAAAGGAGAGGACGTAAAGTCCTTCTTACATCTGCTGTTTCTCAAGTGACTTCAGCTCAAAATAATCAATGTACCAGAGCAGCACATTTTGGAGCATTATGTTTTACACTCTTTGAGAGACTCTGTATTAATTGTATGTACCACCTGGAGGTGAGAATGTAGAGGAAGAAAGATTGACATAATTCTTCCATTTCTTAACAGACTTTAGATTTCACATATCACACACATGTGGAAGTAGACATCCCCGAATTCCACAGATAATAGTAAGAATCTATATGAAAGCTATATGAAATAATTTATTTTAAAAATTTGGCAGTTTGTGGAAGCAACCCATCTTTGGGAATAAATTCTCACAATTTTTAAAAAGCCACTAAATTGGTTTGAGTCCATTTGTAGCAATGCCCCAATTCCAGTATCTTTTATCTTACAGCTTCTTTTCTGTTGTTCTTGCTCTTTGATTTTTCCATATTTTAGTCCAGAATGTTCTTTTAAAGACCTCTAAATGTTAACTTCTCAGATTTTTCACTAGTCATTTTACAGCATTAATTTCCTGGGGCTGCTGTAACAAAGTACCACAAACTAAGTAGTTTAAAATAATACAAATTTACTCTTAAACAGTTTTAGAGATGGAGAAGTTTAAAGTCAAGGTAGCAACATAGTCATGCCACCTCTAAAACCTGTAGGTGGGAATCCTTCCTGGCATCTTCTAACTTCTGAAGTTTGTGACCCTCCTCAGCACTACCTGTTTTATAGATTCATCATGCCACTCTCGTCTTCTGTTGTCACGTGACCATCTATTGTTCTTCTGTGTCCATGTTCCCCTTTGTGTGTGTGTGTCCATGCTCAAATTTCTTACTTATAATGATACTATAAATCACATTAGATTAAGACAATCTCTAATGACCTCACTTTATATTGACTACTTCTGGAATGACTCTACTTTGACATATTCACAGGTGCCGGTGATAAGGACCTTAACTTGTCTTTTTAGGTATCAAAACTCAATCCATAACAATAATAATTTAAAAGATTTATTTTGTTCCTTACTCTCAAAATAATCTTACTAAATTCTCTTACTATTTTAATAGTTTTAAAATGGTTTCTTGCCAGATGTGGTGGCAAATGCCTGTAAGCTCAGCACTCAAGAGGCTGAGGCAGGAGGATTGCTGTGAGTTCAAGGCCAGCCTGGGCTACAAAATGTATCATCTACAAATCATGATTTCCCTTACACTTCTATTTTCCTAGTTAAATTGTATTAGTAAGTATCTTGAAAATTTAAATACAAAAGTTGAGAATACACAACTACCTTGATACTGAATTAATTGTGAATGCTTTGAGTGTCTCTCCACTACTTAGCATGGTAGGTTAAGATAGATACAAGTTTTCATATCAAAGGCATACTATATCTATCCACCACATATAGACACATCTTTCTCAATTGCCTACTGTGTACTAGACGATATCCAAGATGTTTTAGATTCTTGAAAAAACAACAACAAAAAAAAAAGAAATCAAAGCCCTGCACTTTTGGGTCTTGCATTCTGGTGTAGTACAGAAGTAGAGACTTACTGTTTTCCATTTCCTAGGCACAAGTGAAAGCTATATTTCAGAGTTTCCATGCAATAGGAATAGTTACCAGCTCAAATGAAGACAACAGAGTATAAGCAGAAATGACATGTACCACTTACCCTAAAGCAAATACTAGATGAAGACCTACTCTCTTTCTCTTTTCTTCCTGGAATGCTAAATAAATGGGGTCCAGTAAGGGATTTCAAACATGTTCCAGAGCAGTTTTAAAAGAGGAAGGTGTCCAGATGTTTGCTTAGCACTTGGAGACGGAAAATAAAATTAAATGTACAAAAATCAGTAATTTTTAAAGAATATACAAAAGCACAAATTAATTTAAAATGGAATTGTTGAAATGATCTCATTCACACCAGTGTCAAAATAGAAAAATGACCTAGGAGTATATTTAATGGAAAATTTTCATAATCAATATAAAAAAAGCACACATTATAATAGAAAATAGCTCCCCCCCAGTCAGTCTACTTCAGTTTCTTAGTTGCCAAGGTAATAGTTCCTATTGTGGCTCTGGTTACTTTTGTCTCCTAGAAACAACTGTTCACTGTGATGTAAAAGCCGGTTACTGTGATACATATTGTAAGAACCAATCACTAATTGACAAGTCACTCTGCCTCTATACTTCCTTCTTACTTAGCCCATATAAGCCCTAGATGACCAGAGATCAGGGTCTGACAATTTTAGGAACAATTGATTCCTGGTCAGTGCCCATCCTACATTAAATAAAGCTGCCTCCAAATCCTGGATGTCATTTCTGTGTTTCTGCTTGCTGTAGCATCTAGAGTATTGGCCAGGAAGACCAACCATGCTGACCTCATTGGCCATTGGTCATGGCCCTTGAAGATGGAGCAAACTGTCTGTTGGTCTGCCTGCCTGATTCCAGTAAGACTCCTGAGGGTACACCAGTCTGTCTATTAGTCTTGCTCAGCTTGAGTAGAAGTAGAGTCTAATAGAGTCTTGTTAGTCAGGACCAAGCTTGAATAAAGGAGATTGTATTGTAAAACCTTTGAGTGCCTGTTGAATGAATGTGTGAGTGAGTGGAATGAACTTTGTAGGCAATAGACTGCTCCATCTGTGCACCAAGACTGAGTAGCACTGGTTGCAGTGGTTGATTTTGCCTTCACCTGTAGTTCCATGGTGATCAACATATGGCAAAATGGAGGCCTCACACTCTCCTTAGCTAAGTTACACCTCAGTTTCTGTGAGAAGTGCAGCCAGGCAGTCATCTGAATGGTCTCTTTCTCTGAGGGGCACTCACCCTTTGTCTGTTGTGCCATCATTCAATGGCACAAAATGCTACACATAGGAAATCAGAAATGGGAATTAGTCAAAACCCACAGTTCCTGACTGCAGGAAAAAGGGCTTTTCTGATATCATGGAGTTAAAAATGAAGCCAAATCACTCTCTGTAACTGAAGGAATAAAAGGAAAAAGAAGCCCATTCTTCATGAGAATTCCACCTTGGCACCCTTGTCAACTGCCGTAATTGCTGCTAACACCTATGGCTTGACATCCTGCCGCTGACTAGATTACTTCAGTTAAATGAACTGCTTGAAGCTAGCCATTGCCTGCATTCTACATTTAGTCACAGAGGCCCCATTCCCTGAACCTTCTGCTTCAAGGCTATGTCTAACCTGGTCAGATAGCATTATCTAATGCCCATCTAAAATGACTGTCAGAAATTCCTTATGAGTTCCACAATTTGACTGAGGAAAAATTAGACTACCAGCTCTGACAAATGAGTTGCCATGACCTTTCTCAAAGGTCACCCTGCCTAGAAACAACCCAGTCAAGGGCTTCTCAAAGACATCAAAAAGTGGGGCAAAAACCCATCAATCACTGTGACCAAGAAATCTGTTTTTAAAAAAGTACCTGTTATCCATAAGAAAATATAGCCTGATATACAACCATACTTTCTGGCTATGAATTATAAGGACTATGGACACTAAAAAAATAATTGCCCATTCACATTAAAAAGTAAAAACTGTCAAAAGTTTCAACCTGGATCAGATGGCAAGCTTTTCTTTGGTATGATGTGCTCAGACAACGCAGACAAGACTCCCTTCTTCAGCTGAGCCACTGGGAGCCCATAATACAATCACTGGAATGACTGGGACTTGCTTCTTGTCCCTTTTTCCAGGTACAAACTTGCATCCTGGGAGGACAGCTCACCAAACATGAATTCCTGTATAAACTCATACTACTTCTAGGAAGAGACCTCCTCTTCAAGTTAGAAGCAACTATCTCCTTTGCACCAAGTCAGTCAGTCTCCCTCTCATTTAACACTGCCCTGAGAGGAAGAGGATGCCTCAATCAGGCTGACACAGATTCTGGAAACACTCCTCCAAGAAGTATGGACTAAGGACATCTCTCTGGGCATGGCTATCTCTCATGCCACCTCATTACTGTCAGATGTCATGGTAAGCACAAACAGGCATCCAGCCACACATCAGCCTGATAGACTATTAATCACCTTGGCAATATCTCTGTGCCCTCAACAATGTAGCTATCACCTTACACTCTGTGGTTCTCAATCCCTACACACTTTTGCACTGTTCTAGATTTATTTATTTCTTTATTTTTGGTACTGGGAATAAAGCTCATGACCTCACACTTGCCAGGCAGGTGCTTGTGCCACAAAGCTAAATCCTCAGTCCCTGAACTGTCCTAGATTTAAAAGATGTCTTGCTCTGTTTGTGAGTTGCTCCCATAAGCCAAAAATGAGGCTTTAATACAGCAAAATGTCTATAGACAGTCAAACTGCTAAACTATACTTCTCCTGCCTATAAAGCCAGTTCAAGATCTCTGAAATGCCAATACTGCCATGGTTGTCTTCTGTGTACATTGCTTCACTCTTCTGCCCTCCACAGCCTGCTGTTACACCTGTTAGGACCTAAAAATGTCTTCTTCTGCCTTTGATAAGTTCCTATCAGTCAGCCCTTCTACACAACTGACCTAGACTCAACCTCCCAGAGTTCAAAAACTTGTTTACCCTCTTTGGAGAAGCCCTCACAGCTGACCTCACTAGTTTTCCAGAAAGATAACCAACTGCCTGCTGAAAAGACACCAAACCTCTGCTACAATATCTGGCAGAAACTGGTTATGAGAAAGAAACTCCACAAATTTCTTGGAGCTGCTGGCTTCTATAGAACATGTATCCTTGAGTTCTCAAAAGGAATGATACTTACTCAGACTGTCATCCCCTAAAAGTGTCCAGTGGCCTACCTGTACAAATACTTGGATCTAGTCATTAAGGGTTGCCTCCCGCCTTTGCCTTTGCACTCTGATAGTCACTGTCTTTCTGATCAAGAAAGCTGACAAGCTCACCTTAGGCTGAGACCTAACTGTCCATGTGCCACATGCTGTGCTGGACCTTCACCCAGTAGCATGACTGCCTGGTACTGACTGATGCTCTGTTTTAAACTTCTGACGGAAGCTGAGTACACCCTGTTCCTGCATGGAAGTAGTTGTGCTGGAAATCAAGTCCGAGAGGCTAGATATGCTGTGGTCTCCTTGGACAATGCTATTTTGGCCAAACCTACACTCAAAACAATCAACTCCCCCTCTGTGCATCCAGTTGACTGAAACATCAATCCAAACCAGGAAAACTTTACATGGTACTCTCAGAAAATCCATCTTAATCAGAGCCACACCTGCCCCCACTGTATGCTCTGCAAGCTCAAGCAACAATGCTGGTACCTGTACCCCTGCAGCCAGCTCAGGCTTCAGCGTCTGTGTAACTAGCCTCAACCTCTGATTCCCTACCTGCACTGAGAAGCTTACAAGGTCCTGCTATCAAAATCATCCCTAGACATGATCTACCCTTGACATACAACATATAGACCACAAGAAATATAACCCTACAGAAACAGCTTGTAACTAGCTTCACAAAAGTTTAGCTAAAAGTTCAGCTATACCTGTAGGCACACCTGCACACACATATAACCTAGATACAAATTAACTACCTCAGTGCATTACTCCCCTTGGTTTGTGTGCCTTTTCAGACTGCTTACCCCAGTCTTTACTTTGCCTTAGCTCTATGGATGATTGATCTGAGAGAATAGAAAATAACCAGTAAAGCCCTTACAAAGGATAAAGATTTGATGAGTGTCCAAAGCACATTGGACACTCTCCTAGATCAGATTAACTCCTTCACTTCCTAGCCAGAGTAATGTTACAGAACTGCTTCTAGTAGAGGCTTGTCTCAAATGATCACATGTAACATACCCAGCAAAGATTTGCCAGGGAATCTAAAATTGGGGAAACTGAAGCAGAAAATGCCCCTCCCCAGTCAGTATGCTTCAGTTTCTTAGTTGCCCAGATGATAGTTCCCGTTGCAGTTCCAGTTGCTTCTGTCTCCCAGAAAAGGCTTGTCACTGCGATGGATAGCTGTTCACTGTGATGCATATTATAAGAACCAATCCTCAATTGACAAGCTGAGCCAGGGATGGTGGTTTATATCTGTAATCTCAGCACTCAAGAGACTGAGGCAGGAGGATTCTTGCAAGTTTGAGATTAGCCTGGGTGAAAAATTGAGCTCAAGGCCAATCTGAACTGCATAGCGAGATCCTGCCTCAAAAAAAGACAAAAAAAAAAATACCTCAGTTGACAAGCCACTCTGCTTCTGTATTTCCTGCTTGCTTAGTTCATATAAATCCTAGATGACCAGAGACCAGGGCCTGACAGTTTGAGGAACAATTGATTCTAAGTCAGTGCCCATTCTACATTAAATAAAGCTGCCTCCAAATCCTGGATGTTGTTTCAGTGTTTCTGCTTGCTGTAGCAACAAGAAGGCCAAAAAGCATTACATAAACAAATAGAAAGGCTTATCACATGCTTAGATAAAAATCCCAACCTCATACAGTATCAGTCTTTGGAAAAGATGTGTGCACATTGTAAGGTTGCCAACTTGTGTGAGTTTGTTTGGCAGTTTTCTGGTGTTAGTATGGAAAGTCCGATATCTTGGGAAATCCATCAGTTGCAGACAAGCTTAGAAAATTGGTAATCAAAGCACAAAGGTACTTATTGCAATATTCTTTGTAAGAGAAAAATGCTAAAATCACACAAAAACAATCCAACAAAAATGCACCATTTTAGCAAACTTGAAATATCAATACAACGGAATGCTCTATAGCAGGGAGCATGCATGGAGTGTTTGAGGGAGGAAGGAATAAGTTACACTGCTATACCCTAATGCACTATGATTTGCATGATTTTTGTAAGATAGAAAAAGAAGAAGAAAAGAAGGGAGAGATAAAGGAAGGAGTGAGGAAAAGAGGAGGAAGGGAAAGAAAACAATTGTCACTGTACAAATGTTTTAAAGACTGGGTGACATTTGATAATTTAATTATACTTTCAAAGATAAGCATTTATTTAATAGACAATGATTATAAATTGTAGAAAGACAAAATGAGTGAGAAGGAATGAGACCTAGACCTACATAAATAGAACAAACTTTTGTAATTTGAACTTAGAAGCCATGCAAATTTCAAAATGCTATTGAATAAAAACATTTTTAAAAAGACAAAAATAGAAAAGAAGTTGAAACAGGTAATTTTTATATAAATTTGGTGACATCATAACAGAAAGAGAGATTACATCAAGTAACTTTGAAACACAGTAGTTTGATCAGGGATCTCTAGTGGAATATGTCCCAAAGACAAAAAGAATATTAAATTCAAATTAAAATTTTTTCAGCAGACTTATTGTTATCAACAAAACAGATACTTTTGTTTTGAAATTTCACACACAGATATGCATATTAAACACATAAATAGCCAGGCATGGGGATGCATACCTATAATCTCAGCACTTGGGAGGCTGAGGGTACAGGATCACTGCAAGTTCTAAGAAAACCTGGGCTATACAGTGAGTACAAGGCCTGCCTGGACTATATATAGAGACCACATCTCAAAACAAAACAAAACAAAACAAAAAACACATAAACAGCTATGCAGCCACATATGGTGGAATCATCTTATTACTATTCTGAGTATTAATAAATAAAAATATTAATTTAAAATGCAGTAGAAGGCAAATGATCATCATGATGTTCAGAATTAAAATGATGACATAATACAAATATTCTATAAATCAGTTTGAAAGAAAATATCAGAATAAAATCAACATTCATTTTGCATTTCCCTAGTTGTACCCAATAAAAAAATTAATAAAAAATTATAGCATCAATGATTACTTCATAGCAACTAGAATTACTAGCATCCAGAACATAGTCTCTGAATTTCATTTTCCACTAGTAGGAATTGAGGTTGCTTTGAAAAAATCAGTTCCATATTTGGGAAAGAAGAATTGCAAGATAAACCTGAGATATCTCCCCCCTTTTGGCAGAGGGACTTATTCAAATGGTTTCCCACTGATAAAGAAAGAATGATTTAAAAATCAAAAGAAATACTGCCTATAACGTATTAAACGTGTCAAAATACGTTGAAACTTTACACTGAAAATAATTAAAAACATTTGAGATTGCTTAGGTACCAACAATTTGTTTTCAAAATTGACAATGACAAAAAAGAGAGAGGAAGATAACATCAATGAGAATTAACTGTTTGTTTTATAGATATGGAGATCATTAGTGAACTTGATAGATGTGTTTTGGTGGAAAGGTAGCGATATAAGATCAAATGAATCACTTTTAGTGAAAATTGGAAAGATAAATACAGTACAATAGGCAAATGCAACGTTTTTTGGAGAAGTTTTAGTGCCAGAGAAATACAGGAATAGAGCAGTAACAATTATGGGAGAAGGGTTCAAGGAAACAATTTTTAAAATATAGCATAGTAGTTTTGTATATTGTTCAGAATGACCCAGTGAAGAATAAAAACATGATTTTGTCAGGTACTCTAAAGATAATTCCTGGAAAAATTGTTTTTGCGAATATGAGAAGTATGCTACAAACTGATCTTTAATGCACCCCTTCTAACAGACAACTTCTGCTTCTTTTCCTAATTGAATTGGACTGAGACATCAGAAATGCACTGTAGTCTGAGGATTCTCTTTTTAGCTCTCTCTCTCTCTCTCTCTCTCTCTCTCTCTCTCTCTCTCTGTCTCTCTTCCTCTATCTCTTTCTCTCTTTCCCTCTCTCTTTTCTTTCTCCGTCTTTAGAGAAGTCAGATCTGTATCGAGGACTAAAGATCTCTTTGCTTCTACATCACATTATAATATTGTAGGTATTGTTCCAATAAATTTTATGCACTCTAAATCTTGTCTTTTATAAATTCAAAAAATGTTCTTTTTGATGGTCCCAGATTAATTCATCCTGTGGAGATATCTTTAAAATAGCTGCTGGATAAATATATTCCTAATTATTTTATGAAATTCCAACATATAGATGATCTC
Source organism: Dasyprocta punctata (assembly GCA_004363535.1). Lineage (NCBI taxonomy): Eukaryota > Metazoa > Chordata > Mammalia > Rodentia > Dasyproctidae > Dasyprocta > Dasyprocta punctata. Next base: position 26,239 of record RJWM01008512.1, on the reverse strand, counting down.
TTTCTTTTAGATTAGCTTACTAAATCATATTTTTCCTAAAATATTTTCTATTGCATTCAAAAATTTGGGTTTATTTGTGTGTCATTTGGCTAAAGTACTCTCTTAACATTTTATTTTCTTTGGTTTACTAATTTATTTATAGACTCTAATTTGTGGAACTCGGAGGCAAAACCAGGGCCTCATGCATGTAAGACAAGTGCTTTACCACTGAGTTACACTTTCAGTACACCCGTGTCATTGTTTGTATCTAGATGTTCTCCTAAAGCCTTGTGCTCATAGGCGGGGACTTTTGGAGCTAGCTGGATCTAGGACATATGATCCTGGGATTAAGAGTGTGTGGTATTAAACTATTCCCCGGATTGGAGTCAGCATAGTTCTGTGGGTGGATAATAGAAGCCCCATCCTGGGTGTTGGTGGCATCAATCAATAGGCTTATAACCTGGAGTGAGTATAAAGGAAAGAGGGAAGGCAGACTTGCTGCAGTTGCTTTCTGCTTCAGTGTCTCCTACAAGCTTGCCATTGACTATTTCTTTTATTTTTCTTTTGCATTGCATTTATTTTTATTTTAAAGAAAAAAACACAGAAAAACCAAGAAGCAAACAGTCAAAAAATGGCAACAAAAGCAAAATGACAACAATGACAACAAAAAAACAATAGCAATATAGTATTTCAAAACAAGATGATAGGAGTTTAATGAGGGTTGTGATATTGCATATTGTTATTTTCAAAATAGTTGATCACATTATCAGATACAGACATGCAAGGTCGATCAAACAATATAATATCCTTTTGAGCAGTTTCATTCATTTTTACTACACCTATTGTACCTTTTCAATCTTATTTACTCTCACACCATTGAGACAATACAGTGCTTACACATGCAAATACGGTCTATTTCATTTATGAGTATGATTTCCAGTTGCATCTATTTGCATATAAAAACCTGGAGTTCATCATTGTCTATGGCTCAGCAGCATTCCATTGTATAGAAATACCACATCTTTTTTATCCAGTCCTCACTTGGTGGACATTTGGGTTGTTTCAAAGATCTGGCAATTACAAATTGTGCAGCTGTAATCATGGATAAACCTATATCACTGTGGTATGATATTTTCAGTTCTTCTGGAAAAATACATAGAAGGGAAATAGCTGGGTGAAGTGGGACCCCTATTCCTAGTTTTTTGAGGAATCTCCATACTGATTTTCACAGTAGTAGTACCAGTCTACACTCCCACCAACCATGGAGAAGTGTTCCTTTTCCCCACAGCCTCGCCAGCATTTGTTATTGGCTATTTTTTTCATGTTAACTATTCTTTCTGGAGTGAGATGATATCTCAGTTTTGTTTTAAATTGCATTTCTCATATGACCAATGATGTTGAACATTTTTTCATATATTTATTTGCCATTTGTATTTCTTCATCTGAGAAGTATGTGTTCATCTCAGATGCCCATTTTTGGATTCCTTCTTTAAATTTGGGGGTCTGATTTTTTCAATTCTTTATGCATTCTAGATAGATGTCCTTTGTCTGAGAGACAGTTGACAAAAATCTGTTTCAAATCTGTGGGTTTTCTATTCACACTGTTGGTGATTTTTTTGCCGTAAAAAAAATCTTTTTCATAGATGACATCCTAGTTGTTGATTCTTTGAAATACTTCCTGTACAGTCTGGTTTTAGTACATGAAGTCTTTGATTACCTCTATGTCCTCAAGATATTTACCTAATTTGTCTTCCAGAAGGTGTAGTGGTTCTGTCATAATATTTAGATCTTTGAACAATTTTCACTTTACTTTATTACATTTATTTAAGCAAAAAGACACACAAATGAAAGACAAAAAGCAAAAGAGACAAACAACAACAGCAAATCCACAACAGTAACATTATAGGTTTACAAAACAAGACGATAGGAATTTGACAATAGTTGCAATATTGTGTATTGTTACCTTCAACACGGTTGCTTACGTTAACAGATATAGATATGCAAAATTGATCTAATCATATGAGTATTAACTGTTCTTTCTTAATAACTAATACATTCAGCAGTATAGTCACTTTAGTTATCTTATGCTGTAGTCAGGGGTTACAGAGAGAACAACTGCATAAAGGGCACAGGATTTGTAATACAGTTTATAATAGTCACCCAGAGTTAAGCACAAGAAAGTGCAGAAAAATCTGTCCACAACACTAAGACCCAGGATATTTGGCTGAGGGCCTGGATCCCACAGCAATGTCCTGCAAGTGTCCAGCTAGAGACCCAAATGCATGACAATGCCCCCCACAAATCCATCTGGAAATCTAAGAGTCCACAATAAGGACTCACACCAGTCTATTTACAGTTCTGTGCCAGGAAGGTCAAAGGTCAGCGGTGGACTAGAAAGTCTATGCCAGCGGGGTGAAGGAGCTGTGCAGTGGTTTGAGGGTTCTACACTGGAGCCGAGAAGTCACACTCAAAAGAAGAAGCAGGGCTGCCCTGAAGAGTACCACAGCCATTCCCAGCGGCAACGAGGTCCCGCGCTCCTCCAATGATAAGAAGAGTCAAACACAGGTCAGGAAGCCCATCATGACAAGCTTCTCCAGCACACAGCTTCCCCTCCAGAGCCAGGAAGCAATGCAAAATGAGAGGAGCAGGGCTCCCACAACGTGAACCACAGCCACTCTCATTGATTAGGTCCAGAGCTCCTCCGATGATAATGGCCGAATCCATATTGGGGAAGCCAGCATGACACGCACCTCCGGGAGAACCATCGACTTAAACAGCAACTCTTCAAAGAACACACAATGCCCCGCTCTTCTTCTCCACATCTCTATTTATGCTGGTAACTTCCCTCAGGTGGACCATCTTTACTCAACATCAGCTGAATTAATTCAGTTGGTGCTAAATTGACCATGAGTCTTTAATCCATAACATTTTACATATACATATATACAGATTTATGTCTTTTTCCTTTTCCCTTCTTTCTTTGCTCTTTTTCCCTTCCTTCTTTCCTCCTTTTCCCTTTCCCAACTACTTTTGCTCTTTGAGCAGTTTCTTACCCTTACACAGATTTGATTGTACATTTTGGATCATATATACCGTTTCAGTTTCTTACACTAGGGAGACAATACGGTACTTACACATGTGAGTTTGATTTATCTCACTTTTGAGTATAGTCTCAAGTCATGTCCATTTACTTATAAAAGTCTCAATGCAATCTTTCTTGATAGATGAGTAGTACTGCATTGTATAAAAATACCACATCTTTTTTATTCATTCCTTGATTGATGGGCACTTGGATTGTTTCCAAGATATGGCCATTACAAATTGGGTTGCTATAAATATGGGTGCACAGATATCACTGTGGTATTATGTTTTCAACTTTTCTGGGAAAATGCTCAGAAGCAGGATAGCTGGGTCAAATGGGATCTCTAATCCTAGCTTCTTGAGGAATCTCCACACTGATCTCCACAGTGGTTGCACCAGTCTACACTTCCACCAATAGTGGAGAAGAGTTTCTATTTCCCCACAGACCCTCCAGCATTTGTTATTGGTTGATTTTTTAAACTTGGCCATTCTTTCTGGAGTGAAATGGAATCTCAGTGTTGTTTTAATTTGCATTTTCCGAATGACCATTGATGTTGAACATTTTTTCATATATTTATTTGCCATTTGTATTTTTTTCTCTGAGAAGTGTTTATTCATTTCAGATGCCCATTTTTGGATTGGGTCCTTGAATTTTAGCAGCCTGATTTCTATTAATTCTTTATATATTTTAGATAGAAGTTCTTTGTCTGATGGACAATTGACTGAGATATTTTCCCAGGTGGTAGGTTTTCTTTTCACTCTGTTGGAGATTTCCCTTGACATGCAAAATGTTTTTAGTAAGATAAGATTCCAGTTGTTGATTCTGGGAAGTGTTTGCTGTGCAGTTTGATTTTTGTTCATGAACTTTCTGCCTACTCCAATGTCATCAAGATTTTTCCCACTTTGTCTTCCAGCAAATTTAGTGTCTCTGTTTTAATATTCAGATCTTTGATCCATTTGGACTTCATTTTAGTGCATGGTGATAGACATGGATCTAGTTTTAGTTTACAGCATATAGAAAGCCAGTTTTTCCAGCACCATTTGTTAAAGAGGTTATCTTTCTTCCAATGTACATGTTTGACCTCTTTGTCAAAGATGAGGTGGCTGAGTGTGTGTCTAGTTGAGGCTATGATTTCTAAGCTATTCCATTGATCTTCAGGTCTGTTTTTATTCCAGTATCACACAGATTTTATCACAGCAGTTTTGTAATATATTTTCAATTCGGGGATTGTGATGCCTCCTGCCTTATCTTTATGGCCCAGAATTGCCTTTGTTATTCTAGGTCTCTTCTGGTTCTAGATGAATTTCAGGAATGATTTTTCTAGATCTGTGAGGTATGTAAGTGGTATTTTGATTCTGATTGCATTAAATATGTATAACAATTTTGGGAGAATGGCCATTTTCACGAAGTTTGTTCTTCCCATCCATGAACGAGGAATATCTTTCCATTTTCTGAAATCCTCTTTGATTTCCTTTTTCAGAGTAATGTAATTTTCACTGAATAGATCTTTTACTTCCTTTGTTAGATTGATTCCTAAGTATTTCATTTGTTTGGATGTTGTAGTGAAGGGTGTGATTTCCCTTATTTCTCTGTCACTGACTTTGTTATTTGTGTACAGGAACGCTATTGATTTTTGAGCGTTGACCTTGTATCCAGCAACGTGACTGAATTTGGTTATTACATCTGGAAGGCTTTCAATGGAATTTTGGAGGTCTTCTATGTAGAGTAACGTATGATCTGCAAATAGTGATAATTTTATTCTTTCTTTCCTATCCTTCTTCCCTTTATTTCTTTCTCTAGTCTAAATGCTCTGGCAAATATTTCCAGAACTATAGTGAATACAAGTGGTGATAATGGGCATCGTTGTCTTGTTCCTGATTTTAGTTTGAAAGATTTCAGTTTTTCTCCATTTAGTAAGATGTTGGCTGTTTGTTTATGGTATATGGCTTTTATCAGTTTGAGGTAGAGCCATGTATTTTGAATTTTGGTAGAGTTTTTTCATGAATGGGTGTTGGATTTTGCCGAAAGCTTTTTCTGCATCTATTGAGATAATCATGTGGTTCTTGTCCTTGGTGCTACTGATATGGTGTATTACATTTATTGATTTGTGTATGTTGAACCATCCCTGCATTCCAGGGTTGAATCCTACTTGATCATGATGTACAATCTTTCTGATAACTTTCTGTGTTCTATTTGCCAGTATTTTATTGAGGATTTTTGCATCTATGTTCATTAAGGAGATTGGTCTGTAATTTTCTTTTTTGGTTAGGTCTTTCTCTGGTTTTGGTATTAGGGTAATACTTGTTTCCAGGAATGAGTTAGGGAGACTTACTTCCCTTTTGATTTCAGTGAAGAGTTTGAGGAGTGTTGGCATTAAGTCTTCCCTGAATTTCTTGTAGAATTCAGCAGCGAATCCATCAGGGCCCGGGTTTTTCCTTGTTGGTAGAGTCCTAATTATATTTTCAACTTCATTAGCTGAAATTTGGTTATTCAGCAGCTTTACATCTTCTTAATTCAGTTTTGGTAATTCATAGGTTTCTAGGAATCTGTCCATTTCTTCTGTGTTATTGAATCTATGTGAGTAAAGGTTTTTGAAATAGGTGTTGATGATCTTCTGTATTTCCACAGGGTCTGTAGTGATTTCACCCTTTTCATTTCTCATTGCATGTATCTGAGTTTTTTCTTTCCTCTTTTTGATAAGGTGGGCTAGGGGTTTATCAATTTTATTTATTCTTTCAAAGAACCAACTCTTTGATTCATTATTTCTTTGTATTGTTTTCTTAGTTTCGAATTCATTACTTTTTGCTCTGATCTTGATCATTTCCTCCCTTCTTTGGGCTTTGGACTTGATTTGTTTTTCTTTTTGTAGAAGTTTGAGAAGCATCATTAGGTTGTTTATGTGTGTTCTTTTCATTTTGGGGATGTGAAAGTTTAGTGCTATAAATTTCCCTCTGAGGACTGCTTTCATTGTGTCCCACAGGTTCCAGTAATTTGTATTTGCATTTTCATTCATTTGTAGATACTGTTTAATTTCTTTTTCAATTTTTTCTGTGATCCATTGATTGTTTAGGAGAGTATTATTTAATTTCCAAGTGTTTATGTGGTTCTTTTGGTTTTCTTTTGTCATTAATCTCCAATTTTATTGTGCTATGGTCAGATAATATGCATGTAATTATTTCAGTTCCTTTGCTTTTACTTAAGCATGTTCTGTGGACCTGTGTATGATCTATTTTAGAGTATGACCCATGTGCAGCTGAGAAGAATGTGTATTCTGATGTTGATGGGTGGAGCACTCAGTACACATCTACTAGTTCCATATGTTCACAGGCTTATTTCAGTTCTGTTATTTCTTTGCTGATTTTCGTTTGATTAATCTGTCTCTCTGTGACAGTGGGGTGTTAAGTTCCCCCGTTACAACTGTATTAGTGTTTATTTGGTTTTTCATGTCTATTAAGATTTATCTTACATAGTTGTCTGCTCCCATATTTGTTGCATGTACATTTATGATTGTAATCTCTTCCTCTTGAAGTTTTCCCCTAACAAGTATGTAGTGACCTTCTTTATGTACTTTGATCATTCTCGTTTTGAAGTTCACATTTTCTGAAAACATAGTACTTACCCCTTCTTTTTTCTGGGTTTCTGTTGCATGGAGTGTTGTTTTCCATCCTTTGGTTTTTAGTCTGTGAGTTTCCTTTTGAGTTAATTTTTTTTTTTTTTGTGCGGCACCGGGGATTGAACTCACAGCCTTGCGCCTGCCAGGGCAGGTGCTTAAGCCACTGAGCCAAACTCCCGGCCCTGGTTTTTTTGAGGCAGGGTCGCACTATGAAGCACAGGTCGGCCTTGTGCTGCATTGTAGCCCAAGCCAGCTTCGAACTCACAACGCTCCGCCTACCTCAGCCTCCCGAGTGCTGGGATTAAAGGCGTGCGCCATCACGCCCGGCTTAAATGTTTTTCTTGCATACGACATTTTGTTGGATTTGTTTTCTTAACCCACTGTGTCGGTCTGTTTCTTTTTATTCGTGAGTTGAGACCATTTACATTGATTGATATAACTGATATGTACTGACTCATTTCTGTCATGATATCTTTCTGTTGTTGGTTTTCTACATTTTTATTTGTTTGCCTTGCATAGTGCTTTCCTTTTGTTGCTGTTCTTAAGATTGTAGCTATCTTTGTCTCTTTCTAGAGCGTCTTTCAGTACTCCTTGTTGTGTTGGTCTGGTGGCCATAAATTTCTTTAGTTGTTCTTTGTCATGGAGGTATATTAATTCTCCATCAATTTTTAAGGATAGTTTTGCAAGGTACATCAATCTGGGTTTAAAGTTGTTTTCTTTCAGTATTTGAAATACTTCACTCCAAGCTCTTCTTGACTTAAATGTTCGTGTTGAGAAATCTGCTGTGATTCTGATAGGCTTTCCTTCATAGGGATCTGTTTCTTTTCTCTGAGAGCTTTCAGTATTTTGTTCTTGTGCTATATTTCTGATACCCTAATTATTATTTGTCTGGGTGAAGATTTATTTTGGTTATGGTTAATTGGGGTTCTGTATGCCTCACTTACCTGTGTATCAGATTCTCTTCCCATGTTTGGAAAAGTTGCTGCTATTATTTCTGCAAATAATCTTCGCAGGTCGTTAGTATTGACCCCTGCTTTTTCATTGATGCCTATTAATCTTATGTTATTCTCTTGGCATCATCTTGCAGCTTTTGAATTGTTGTTTCCTGCATCCTTGTTATTTTTAAGAGATCTTTTCTTTCATGATCATAAGCTTCCCTGCTGCCTTCAAGGTCTGAGATTCTATCTTTAGCTTCATTCAAGTGGTTTTGCCAACTTTCCATGGAATTTTTTATTTTCTTAATTTCTCTTTGAATCTGTTTCATGCCTCCTATTTGTGTTTTATTTTGTTCATTCAAAGTTTCCATCATTTTCTTATGTTCTTCTATTTTTTATATTGATCTTCTTTAGATACAAACAGCATTTTTTTTATTTTTGTTTTGTTTTGTTTTTGTGGCACCAGGTATTGAACTCACAACTTTGTGCTTGCCAGACAGGTGTTAAGCCATTGAGCCAAACTCCCAACCCTAGTTTTTTGAGGCAGGGTCCCACTATATAGCTCAGGCCGGCCTTATGCTTGCATTATAGCCTAAGCTGGCCTTGAACTCACAATGTTCCTCTTGCTTCAGCCTCGTGAGTGCTGGGATTAAAGGCATATGCCACCACGCCTGGCAGCATTTCTTTAATAATGATTGTCATTTCATTTTTTAGTTGAGAGATTATTTCTGATTTGAGTTGCTCTATACCTTCATGGAGTGTTTTCTTTACTTCATTTGCTATCATTTCAGAAAGTTCAGTTGTGTGACTCCCACTGTCACCCATTTCAGTGTCTCTTGGGTTTCTTCTCAGTGGGCTGTGTGATTGAGACTGCGTCTTACTCTTTTTTTTTTTGTCATTTTCTTCTGGGACCTGTGTGGCTAGGCAGGCTGCCTCCTGATGGATTGCACTGGAACACTGTTCTGGGTAGAGCTTCAATCCTCTAATATTCCCATGGCTATCTGGGGCACACCCCCAGATTATGGTGCTGGACCCTTGTGATCTATGGTCTGTGAGGCTGGTCACATGTTCCCCTGATGTACTTTGTTGGGCTGCTCTGGGACGCTGGGTTGGACAAAGTTTGTATCCTCCCTGGACCTTGTTGCCAGGGCCTAGAATCTGGCTGTGTAGCCTTCAGAACCTCCACACCTCAGGTGGCTAGCAGAGATGCACCCCTGGGATGTACCACTGGACCTTGAGCCTGGCTGGGTGGAGTTGGAATCTCCAGGACCCAGGCGGCTGGGTGGAGTGCACCCCTGAGTGTGGCACCACCAGGACCTTGCATCTGGTTGTGAGGAGCTCAGAGCCTCTGTAGCTCTTGGCAAGCTCAAGCATGTCCCAGGTATATAATGCCATGGACTTGCTCCTGTTTGGGAGGGGTTTGCAACTCTAGGACCTGTCACGTGGCCACACTCCTGAAGAGTGGAGCTTTTGCCATGTGCTCTAATTGGCAGAGTTCATGTTCTCCAAGGCCCTGCAGCTATACTGGCCCCTGCTGAGCGGCTCTAGGGCTCTGGGCTCAGCTAGGCTCAGTACCTCTGTGACTTTTGAGGCTGGCTGGGCCTTACCCTGATGGATTGTGCTGGGACACTTGGCTGGGTAGAGCTCGATCCTCTGTGTAGCTGGTGAGGGCTCAGTCCTGGAGTGTATTGCTGGGCCCTCTGCTTTACTGGGTGGGGTTCACAATCTCTGGGACCCAAGTGGCTAGGCAGAGTACACCCCAGGGCATGGAACCACCAGGACCTTGCATCTGGTTGTGGGGATTTTAGAGCCTCTTCACTTTAGTTTAGTGCATGGTTATAGCCATGGGTTCCATTTAGCTGTTTGAAATGCAGAAAGCTTGTTTCCCTACACCATCTATTAAAGAGGCTCTCTCTCTCTTCCAGTTAACACGTTTGGCCCCTTTTTCAAAGATAAGGTGACTGAGTGTGTTAGTAGTTGTGTCTATATCTTGTGTTCCGTTCCATTGATCCTCAGATACATATATATATATATATATATATATATATATATATATATTGCAATTCCTATGATGAATTTGTTATAGCAGCTTTGTAGTATAATTTAAAGTCTGGGATTTTGATGTCTCCTGCCTTGCTTTTGTTGCCCAGGGTTGCTTGGCTATTCTAGGTCCTTAAGATTCAATATGAATTTTAGGAGGTCTTTTTTCCTCTAGATCTGTGAGGTATGATAAAGATATTTTGGTTGGTATTGCATTAAATCTATGTAACAGTTTTGGGAGGATTGACATTTTCATAATGTTGATTCTTCCTATCCATGAGCAAGAAATATCTTTCCATATTCTGAATTTCTCTTTAATTTCTTTTTTCAGAGTACTGTAATTTTAAATGTAAAAATCTTTAACTTCCTTTGTTACATTGCTTCCTAAGTATTTCATTTTTTGATGTTATTGTGAAAGGTGTGGTTTCCCTAATTTCTGTCTCAGTGAGTTTGATGGCTGTATGCAAGAGTACTATTGACTTTTGAGTATTGACCATGTACTCTCCTATGCTGTTGAATTTCCTTATTAAGTCTAGAAATTTGTTAATGGAGTTTTTGGTGCATTCTAGGTGGAGTATCATGTCATCTTCAAATAATAGTAATTTAACTTCTTCCTTTCCCATCTTTATTATTTCTATTTGTTGTCTAATTGCTCTGGTTAATGTTTCCAGAACTATCTTTAATAGGATTGATGGTTGTGGACAATTTTGACTTTTTTCCTGATTTTAGTGAAGGCTTTCAGTTTTTAACCATTTAGAATAATGTTGGCTGTTGGTTTGTCATCAATGGCTTTTATAAGATTGAGGTAAGACCATCTATTCTAATTTTCTTTAGGGTTTTTGCCATGAATGAGTGCTGCACTTTATCAAAAGGTTTTTTTTCTGCCTCTGTTGAGATGATCATGTGATTTTTGTCTTTCTCTCTGTTAATAAGGTATGTTACATTTATTGATTTGCATATGTTGAACCATTTCTACATTCCTGGGATGAATCCTTCTTGGGTCATGGTGTTTAATCTTCTTGATGATTTGCTACATTCTGTTTGCTAGTATTTTTTTTTGAGGACTTTTGCATCTATATTCATTACAGAAACTGACCTGTAATTGTCTTTTTTTGGTTGGACCTTTCTATGGTTTTGGTATCAGAGTAATATTTGCCTCTTAGAATGAATTAAAGAGAATTACTTCCCTTTCAATATCATTAAAGATTTTGAGGAGTTAGTATTAAATCATCTCTAAATTTCTTGTAGAATTAGCTGTGATTCCACCATGACTTGGGCTTTGTTTTGTTGGTAAGTTTTTAATTATGTTTTCAAATTCATTAATGGATATTGGAATATTCAGAAGTTTTATACCTTCTTTTTAAAATTTCATTTATTTATTTATTTAGCTATTTTCTTTATGAGACAGTGTCTCACTCTGCAGTTCAGGCTGGCCTCGAGCACATTTTATAGCCTTGAACTCATAATGATCCTCCTGCCTCAACCTCCTGTGTGATGGAATTACAGTAATGTGCCACCACACACAGCTATAATTTTTATGTTTTCTTGATCCAGCTTTGGTATTTCATGTGTTTCTATGAATGTGCCCATTTCTTTTGTGTTTTAGTTCCTATGAGAGTGAAGATTTTCAAAGTAAGTATTGATGATCTTCTGTATTTCCATAGAATCTGTAAGGATTTCATCCTTTTCATTCCTTATTGCATGAATTTTAGTATTTTCTTTCTTTTTTTTTTTGATAAAATTGGCAAGGGGTTTTTCAATTTTATTTATTCTTTCAAAGAACCAACTCTTTGATTCATTAATTCTTTGTATTGTTTTCTTAGTCTGAATTGCATTAATTTCTACTATGATCTTTATAATTTCCTCCCATCTTTGTGCTTTGTGTTTTACTTGTTCTTCTTTTTCTAGAAGCTTAAGTGTAGCATTAGGCTGTTTATTTGTGCTTGTTCAGTTTTCCTAATGTGTGAATTCAACACTATAAATTTCCCTCTGTGAACTGTTTTCTTTTCATTCTACAAGTACCAATAAGTTGTATTTCCATTTTTGTTTGATTGTATATATTGCTAAATTTCTTTCATTTCCTCTTTAACCCATTGGTTGCTCAGCAGGGTGCTATTCAATTTCTATATATCTATGGAGCTTGTGCATTTCCTTTTGTCATTGACTTCCAATTTCATTGCACTGTGATCAGATAGTATACAGGAGAAAATTTCAATTCCTTTGCAATTACTTGTTTTATGGGCTAGCATACAGTCTATTTTGGAGAATATCCCGTGTGAAGTTGAGAAGAATGTGTATTCTGATGTCATTGGGTGGAATACTCTGTACACATCTACTAAGTCCATTTGTTCACAAGTTTGATTCAGTTCTGTTATTTCTTTTGTGATTTTTTGTCTAGTTGATCTGTCTTTTTGTGACAATGGAGTGTTAAGGTCCCCCATTATAAACGCATTATTTCTTATTTGATTTTTGTGCCTAGTAATATTTGTTTTACACAGGTGCTCCTATACGTGGTGTATATATGATTGTTATGTCTTCCTCTTGATGTTTTCCCCTAACAGTATATAATGACCTTTTTTATTTCTTTTGATAATTCTTGGTTTGAAGTTCACAGTATCTGCAAACGGAGTAGCTATCCCTGCATTGTTCTGGGTTCCTGTCACATGGAGTATTGCTTTCCATCCTTTGACTTTCAGTTTATGAATTTACTTTTGAGTTAAATGCTTTCTTTTATAGAACATATTGTTGGATCTTGTTTCTTGATCCATTGTGCCAGTCTGCTTCTTTTTATTGGTGAATTGAGGCCATTTGCATTGATGATTATAAATAATATGTATTGGCTTATCTTTGTCATGTTATCTTTCTGCTATTGATTCCCTACTTTTTGCTTCTGTTTAATTGCTTGTCTTGCTTGTTGGTTTCTTTCTGTTTTTGTTCTTGGACTTGCAGTCATTTTTATCTCTTTCTAGAATGTATTTCAGCATTCTTTGTAGGGTGGGTTGGGTGGTCATGAAGTTCTGCAGTTGATCTTTGTCATGGAAGTATCTTATATCTCCATTGATTTTGCAAGATAGTTTTGCAGGGTATATCAATGTGGGATGGAAGTTGCTTTCTTTCAGGTCTTTGACTAGTTCACTCCATGCTCTTCTTGACTTGATGCTTTGTGTTGAGAATCCTACCATGATTCTGATAGGCTTTCCTTTATAGGTGATCTTTTCTCTAGCAGCTTTTATATTCTGTTCATCTGCTGAATGTCTGGGATCTTGATGATTATATGTTGAGGTGTAGACTTACTTTGGTTGTGGCTAAGTGGGGTTACATATGCCTCTCTTATCTGTATGTGTTATTCTTTTCCCATGTTTGAGAAATTTTCTATTACTTATGCAAATAATATTTTCCTGTCATTTGCATTGTCTCTTTCTTTTTCAATTATACCTATCAACCTTATTTTGTTTCTCTTTATATCATCTTGCAGTTGCTGAGTTGTTGCTTCCTGATTCCTGATTCTTTGTTATTTTTAAGAGATCTTTCTTTTCATGATCACAAGTTGTAATGCTGTCTTCAAGTCTGAGAATCTGTCTTCAATTTCATTCATTCAATTTTGCCAACTTTCAATGGAATTTTTGATCTGAATATCTCCTTGAATCTGTTTCATGTATTCTAATTTTTTACTGTATCATTCATTCAAGATTTCCATCACTTTCCTATGTTCCTCCATTTTTTTTATCTATGTCTTTTTTGGATATACTCACCAATTCTTTCATTATGTTTATCATTTGTGTTTTTACCTGAGAGATTTTTTCTAATCTGATTTCCTTTACAGCTTCCTGGAGTTGTTTCTACACTTCCATTGCTATGATTTCAGATATTTCAGGTGTCTGATTTCCAATTTAATCCATGTCTATGTCTCCCATACTTGATCCATTTGGGCTGGAAGTTTGAGTTACATTTCCTTCTTTCACTGTGGCATTTTTCTGTGTTCCTCTGAAACAGCAGGATGCCAAGTCCTAGTTGCTTCCTGCAGTGGTAGCCTATCTGGCAGTGGCCCTAACTGATGGTTGCCAATGTCTGCTGGTTACAGGGCACAGACTTCTGGTCCCTATGGGCCTTAGAGATGGTTCCTGGCTGTGGGCTGGTGGCTGAGTGAAGGCTTCTAGTCCTCACAGGTCTCACAGAAGGTTCCTGGATGACTGCTGGTCATTTAATGTGGACTCCCAGTTCCTTCAGGTCTCAGAGTTGTTTCCCAGGTGTTGGCAGGTCACTAGGGATGGACTCTCATTCCCTATGGGTTTTACTGAGGATTCTTCTGATGACTATGGATTGCTAGGTGCACACTCCCAATACCTGTGGCCTCACAGAGGACTTCTGGATTACTGTAAGTCACTCTCTGTGGACCCTAGTCCCTGTGGGCCTCAGAGTTGGGTCCCAGGTGTGAGAAGGTCACAAGGGGTGGATTCCCAGTTCCTGTGAACCTTACCGAGAGTTCGCAGATGACTGCATGTTTCCAGGTGTGGACTCTTGCCCCCTGTAGGCCTCAGACAGGATTCTCAGATTACTGCATGTTGCTTGGGTAGACTCTCAATCCCCATGAGCCTCACAGAGGGTTATTCCTGAATGACTGTTGGACATTGAATGTGGACTTCCAGTTCCTACAGGCTTCAGAGATGGTTCCCAGGTGTGGGCAGGTTACTACGAGTGAACACCCAGTCTCTGAGGGCCTCAGAGATAGTTCTCAGGTTGGATTATTTATTTTTTCACTATTCCACACCCATGTAGCAGAAGAATTAATACCATTAAAATATTCATACTATTTAAAGCAATATGTAGAGTCAAAGTAATCCTTTTCAGATTCTCAATGACATTCTTCACAGAAATAGGAAAAAAGTTATTCCAAATTTCATATTAAATCATAAGAGACCTGACACCTCCTGATTTAAAATTGTATTAAGTGTTTTAGAATGAAAACCACATGGTGATGGCACAAAAACAGACATAGGACAGTGAAACTGGATAGAGATGAATCCAAACATATATGTTTAGTTTATTTTCAATGGCACCAAAAACACAGTGGGGAAAGGATAATGTGTTAATAAATAGTATTGGGAAAATTTGAGTTAAACCTGCAAAAAAATAACTGAACTCTTTTCTTAAACCATATACAAAATTCACTCAACATAAGTAAGAGATCTAAATGTAAGACTTGAAATCATAAAACTCCTAGAAAGAAACATAGGGGGAATTCTGTTTAACATAAGCCTTTGGATTGATATTTTGGATATTGCACTGAAAGCCCTGGCTATGAAAGGTAAAATAATTAAATGCAACTATAGCAACTAAAAATCTTGGCAACATATAACAAAAAGTAAGTATATAAATAAATAAGAATTCAAATGTATTATAATATCATGTTTAAGAATAAATGTGAAGGGATAAGCCATTTCATCTCTGAAAAGTAGTTTGGGATCCAAGTAGGAACTGTGTTTGGGAAAAGGTATAAAGGGAAGAATTAGTAGGCTCCCAGATCAAAATGTCCACTTGCACAACAGGGGCATAGCTGACTTTATAAAGTTTCCAGCCTACCTCTAAAGGAGGATTGCCCTCTGCTTGGATAAAAAGAAACAGGTCCACACTCAAGGGACATTTTTCACTGGGGTTCCCCAATATGTATTCTCCTAACTGTACCTCCTTTCCATGATCACACACCTAGTCATGAGAGTTAACTGATTGTGTCAATTCGATTGAGAAATGTCTAACTAAATTGGATCAACATAGTTCTGACTGTGGTCAAGGGAATTTACTGAAGACAAAAGAGATACTATAGGACAGTTTGTTGCCTGAATGATATAAAGGGAAAATGAAGAAGGAAGGTTTGCGTCTGTTTCTTCAGAGGAGCTCCAGTATTTGCCTTTACCTTGGATGTGGATTCTTGGTTTCCAGTGCAGAACCTTCGACCTCCTGATATGGACCAGCATGGGACACTCCAGTTAGCTACAGGCCTTCGATTACAATCAGGATTTCCAGCATGCAGGCAGATCATTTGCACAATTTCACAACTGACTCTGTAGATGGCCATGGTAAGTCAATCATGTAAATTCTAATATATTTGTATATCTTGCCATAAATCTGTTTCTCTAGTAAACACTGAATGATGCACTAGCCAAATCAGTTTCAGGAGGGCAAACTCTCTTTTATTGAGCCAGGAAAATTTTAGCCAGGGTCCTGGAATTGCCAGGAGAGTCCTTTGTCCATTTGTACTGAAAAGGAGAGCTATGCTTTTCTGAGATGGCCATGAAACAGTAAAACAATAAAGCAAACAAGAACAGGAATAGATCTGTATGGAACTGAATTCAGGATATTCTTGATATCTCTCGCACAATCAGAATCATCCCATGTGACACAACATTATACTTAAGCGTCCAGGTCTTGAATTTCCTCAGATACAAGGTATGCAGTCATGTTTACCTCTATATTTGATTATATTTGTAACATACAGTACCGGTCCAAATATCAGGAAGTTATTTTACCAGTAAGCCTTTTTTTAACTCACTGTCTCTTTTTTGCTGCTTGTGGCTGACTCACTGTAGGCATTTCACTTCACTTTCAAAAATAAATACATTTTAGAACTTGTACATTCTTTTGCACTTAGATGCTTTTTAACTGTTCGAGTCACAAAATTTAGCACCAGCTGCTTTTGTATGAAGACTTTGTTAGAAAAGTGCAATCTCCAACTGCCATATACATTTTCTCAATGAGTTTTTTTCCCCACAGAATTTATTCAGAATGCTTCAGTATATGAAATAAGACACAGTGATAAAACTCCTGTAATAAATTCATTTCATAAAGATATAAAAAGCATAGCAATGTATTTAATTAATTATATTCTCCATATTTTGGAGAATTGGTGGCAACAATAGCAAAAATCATTCCTTTTCCATGAATTCTGCTGGTAGAGCACAATATATTCCACGCATCACAACACACATGAATTGTTTTTCCTTATGCTCTCATTGAAATAGGCTGCTAAATTGTGCATAACTTAAAAAGTCTATAACACCTGTCTTCAGCTTTATATCTACTGGATGTTTGATTTTAAAATGAAAGGTAAAATAAAGCTTTACATGAAATGTATCACTAATCCATACGACAAAATCAGAACATTTTATTCTTCTGATGTACTCTTAGTTATCACCAGAATGGAGTTTTAAAAGTAACTGATAATAGTATGAAATTGTGTCATAGCTATAACTAGACTCAATCTTTGTGCTTTTTTTTTTTTTTTTTTTTTTTTTTTTTTTTTTTTTTTTTTTTTTTTTTTTTTTTTTTTTTTTTTGGCAGTACCAGGGATTGAACTCACAACCTTGCGCCTGCCTGATAGGCACATAAGCCGCTGAGCCAAACTCCCGGCCCTGGTTTTTTGAGGCAGGGTCGCACTATGTAGCTCAGGCCAGCCTTGAGCTTGCATTGTAGCCCAAGCAGGCCTCGAACTCACAACGGTCCACCTACCTCAGCCTCCCGAGTGCTGGGACTAAAGGCATGCGCCACCACGCCCAGCTGGCTCAATCAGATTTTATTCCTAATTAATACACTCGTAATTCTTGAATTTTCAATGAAATCAATTCTGGTGAGGGTTAGCAAATTAGTGGGTCCAATAAAACAAAATATTGATAGCACAACTTGAGAGTACAGTTGTTGAGAAAACCTAATAGACTATAGAGACCTGATGTCTGTTTGTTTTGATGACCCTTCCAAGGAGAAAGAGACAAGCAATTTTAGACTAAAAAAGGAAAGAAAGCTCAATTGAGGAACAGTGATAGAGTGTTACAGAAAACAGAAAGGTGAAAAAAAAAAAAGACAAGAGAGCAAGACCATAGTCAAGAGGGTGCAGAAAACAAGTAAGAAGGTACATGGGGGTGTCTAACTTGTAGGATAACTAAGAAGGTAAAGGGAATAAACTAACACATAATTTTAATACAAGTATATCTTTCACTGACATAATACTTTGTCATGCTAAAAAGTCCTTGAAACAAATCAAAATCTCTATTACTCCTATTTATTAGTAAAAGAAACTAAGGTCACAGAGATGTCATATAATGAAAATAAGCAAAAGTATTTTTGATGGTGGAATTCAAAGTGAGAGCAGTAGACTCCTAGTATAGTGCTGTGGGAAGAATATTCTCTTCCACCTCACAGATTATAGCACAAAACATCTTGTGTTGTGGGATTCATAATACCTACAATGAAACTAAAAGATGAGATCTATGTGTCTACAGACATTAAAGGAAAGAAAACAGCATCTGTACATCTTGAAAATGTTCAGATTAAGAGAAAATTTTGATATAAGAATTTAGTACTTCAAAGAAGTTAGAGTGGGTAAAATTGCTGAATTTGACAAGTTACAGGAACCAATGAAATTTTCTTTTGTCCGATCTAAATCATGTGGATTTTGGTTTTAATAATGCTTATGAAAGAAAATACTGCGGATTTCTTTTTTATTTCCATTTCTGTTGAAGGGACAAAATAGTTTATGTAAACCAATACAATTGCACATGTTATAACTTCTTTTTTGGGTTGCTCTTGTGTTTGAAATTTCCTTAAGGCATTACAAACTTAGATACTTCTGATGAAAACTTTTAAGTTGAATATACAGTTGGAGAAAAAAGTGAATGTTTCAAAAATGTAACATCTAAAGATTTTGTCACTGTTAAGCGATGCTGTTGAAAATAGTTCATTTGATCAAACTCATTCCTGTCATTCCTATCAAGTATAATTTAAACCACCACTAATAATGTGGAGCTGAATTCAAGAGATACAAATACTATTCATGTAACCCCTCCCATTCTACTTTTAATAAAACTCCTAGGTAATACAAAGAAAAGAATTCATTACATAACCCACACAATGTGTACAGAGAATGTTTTAATATTTAATAAACACAGTATCCTTGGAATACATTAGAATCATCCATTAGAACCAATTTTTCCCATATAGAATAATTAGAAGGGTCTTTAGAAATTTAAAATGTTACCTACCAATACTTTTCTCAGTTTACTAACACTGTCGCCAAATAAACTGGTCTCAAGGGACAGACGTGACCAAGAAATGATTCTTCCTCTTAAAATCTCTCTAGCTTTTATTTTGTAGCATCAAGATTTTAAGTATTGTGTAAGAGAAAGGAAAGAAGGCAAGATAACCAAATCCATTCTCTCTCTACCCTCTTCCTTCCCGCTTTGGTTTCCTTTTATTCTATGTCTTGATTGATAGATTGCATTAGTCACTTTCCTATTGCTCAGATAAAATATCTGATGCCCTCAAGTTAAAAAGTTACAGGAGAGATTTGACTCACAGTCTCAATGAGTTTCAGTGGATTCAGGCCGTGGTTGTCTGGCTTCAAATGACATGGTAGGAGGGTGTCACAGAGGAAAGCTTCTAACCCATGGGAGCCTGGAAGCACAGAGAGAATTAGAGAGAAAGAGAGAGAGACAGAGAGAGAGAGAGAGAGAGAGAGAGAGAGAGAGAGAGAGAGACTGAAAAGAGAAACCGGAGACATGAATACATCCTTCCAGATGATGCTCCTAGTGTCTTGCCCCCCCAGTCAGGCCCTACCTCCTAACAGCACAATAATCCATCAACAGGTTAATCCACTTTTGAGTATAGTGCCTCCACGATCCAAACACCTTCTAAAAACCCAATCTCTGAACACATGAACCATTTTGACGGCCATTTTATATCTAAACCATAACAAAACTGTACGGAAAAGAGAATAGATAATTTCAGAAAAAAATGTTACCATATTCTTGGATTGAATAACTTACAAAGAGTGACTCTATGATATTTATTTATTGTATCTCACCCTCAGTAACTTTCATCAAATGTACATAGTAAAAGCACTTGTTTAATGAGACTGAATGAAATAATGCAATCAAAGTGCTTACTCTACTGTCTGGGGTATAGTAAATCCACAATAAAACTTCACCATTATTACTGTACAAAGACTTGTCAATCACCCTAATTATGTTCATTTGGGTATTTAATTGATCTGCCCTGCTTATGAGCTTCAGAGAAATTCCTGCAAAAATTTACTATTCTGTATTTCTGCTGAACAGAAGTAGTCAGAAATAAAAAAGGAACTTTGAATTAATCTCAAAAGAAAAAAAAATTTTATGGTCCCAGGCTGAAATATCCTCTGGCATAAATGAGAGTTCCATCCTGGTTCATCCTGTGATTACTCAAAGAACACAGTTGAATCCTTTGTAGGCTCAAATGGGTCTAATGTATTTATTTATTTATTCATTTTTGAGACAGAGTCTCGCTATGTAGTTATGTAGATCAGGCTGGACTTGAATTCAGTATGTAGCCCAGGTTGGCCTCAAGCTCACTGTGATGCTCTTGCCTCAGTCACCCAGAGAGCTGGGATTCCTGGTGGGACCACCACAATCAGCCTTCTATTCTAGTCTAAATGGCAACAAGCTGGGGTTTTACATTGCAGATGTTTGTGGTCTATCATTGAAAGGAACCTGGATGTAGAGCCTTACACATTGTCAATAACAGCATAATTTTGCTGTACAAATACAAGTCTAGGAGATATCTTAAGGTTAGCTTGCTGCCAATAGAACCTAATCAATCTAGTTAGAGAGGTGCGGCATATTTTATACTAGACTTAGATTTTGGACTGAATACTTAGAGAAAATTTTCTTACCTAAATTATATTTCTTCTGGACATTTTTTGAATTTTGGCTCACTGCTATACTATACTATCATGTTGCTCTGGTCAAAACAATTCAGAAGGAAAAGAACCTTTATGAAAAGTCTAATAAAATCATTATTTTTATCATTTAAGTAAGATTCTGTATTCATATGAAGACCCATATTGTGAAATGACTGGGAAAAACTATTTAAAAATCTTGACTGAGTTTAATTTTGGTATCTTTATTCGCATTCTGCCCCCAACCCCTAGCTCTATCCTCAATTAAATTCCCCTTCATATTCTGCCAGATAACCATGTCATATATAAATTTGTAAATTGATAGTTCTTTTTTCATTCACATTTTTCTTCCCTAATTTTTATTGACCCCTATTTATAACTAAAACAAGGTTTAACTGATAAATAAAAAGAAATTTTCTGTTTGAAGGTGATTTTTGCAGCTTTACACGCACACACAAAAATGGTGGAATGTGAACATGTGATAATTGCTATAAGGAAAATAATCTATTAGTTCTCCTAGGTTTTAGGGAACATTTTCACTGTATGTGGGAGTGAATGGTGGTATAGATGGAAAACTTCATAGGGAAAACACTCAGATAAAATATAAAAATAACTTCAGTGCAACATTATAATACCTTTCTAACTATTTCAGTCAAATTGGAAGTTAAATTTTCAATGCATTTTTGCAGTCTAGGGTATTAATGATGATAAAGAGAGAAAGACACTTCTGTAAACCAAACTGCGAGCAAAAGCACTTCCTTCTAACATTAGACTAAGGATTAAAGAATGTCAGAAAATATTTATGATTAGATAAATACCACTTAATGGCTATACAGTATTTAATTCATGCTTATATAATATACTTTATTTGTGCAGTGGGGGATTCACCAAATCTAGCCAAGCACTTTACCACCGAGCTACAATCCTAATCTTATTCATTATTTTGATACAGGGTCTAAATTGCCCAGGCTGGTCTCAAATTTGTGATTCATTTGCCTTAGTCACCCAAGTAGTTGCCCTGTGCTATCATAATTGGCTACATAATATAATGCAAATAAAATTGAGATATATTTATTTCAAATACATATTATCATAGATTTATTAATTTATTTTTATTTTTTAGTTTTATTAATACGTGTTTGCAAAACATAATAGCTGTATTTATTGTGATGAATTAGTACATGTGCATAACACATGTTAATTCTTTTTGCTTCTTCTTCCCCTTCCCTTCATCATCTCTCCTTCTCTCTTGTTGCTAAGACAAAATACCTGACACTCAAGGTTAAAGCAGGAAAGGCTTATTTATCTCACAGTTTGTAGAGGTTTCAGGTCATAATGAACTGGCTGTAAGGCAAGCTGGTACATAGCAGTGGCACAACCATTCATGGCTATGGAAAAAACCAAAATCAAGAGGAGGGAGTAACAAAACCTCTTTCTATTCCTTATATTATGTGCAGGATATTCACCCTAGGGCAGGCATAGCACTAACACACTTAATCTCAGTATTAGATCATTAATTAATCATGTACTCTAGATTCAGCCACCTCTGAAAAGCCTGCTCCTCCCATGACCTCATGAGACTTTGGGGAAATATTCAGATACAAAACATAACACCCTCTATGTCTTGGTCCTCTTACCATTTGCAAGAGATCTATTTATTCCAAAATTGTTTTTAGCTAATTCAGTTATATAAACTTACATTTTTTTCCATTTAAGGTTAAATCTAAAGTTCAGATATCAATAAAGATTTAAAAATAAATAAAATGATCTTGAATATATATCAAAACTAGAGACTAAACAATAGTTCAGTTCAACCATCCTGATTTACAGATGAGAATGTTGAGGGCCAGAGGTTACTGAAGGTCACTTTGCCAGGGCATGGCAAACTTTGGATCCACAATCTTGCTCAATAGACTCACATTTTTTCCTCCATATCTTATATAAAAACTAAACAAAAGATAAATGACTCACATTGAACTATACACCTTAATTGTGTGAATTATATATGGCATGTGAATTATATCTCAATGAACCTATTTGAAAAGATGAAAATAAAAAGAAATTTAAAAATTTTAAAATATGCCTCCCTCTCTTTTGTTTCCTTCTTTTTGAAATGAGCTTTTAGAGACATTAATAATATTTCTATTGAATGAGTTCATATGTTCTTTGTGTTCTCATTTTTGTTGCAATGAATAAATTAGTGATGCATCTAAAGGTAGGGATCTAGAAATACTGATTCACATTTTCACATTTGCTTGAATACATTTAGAAGTAGTACTGTTTTCTTATTAAAATAGTATTCACTTTTTATCTTTTTAGTAACAACTTATAATGACTCTTTTCCTGGTTGGTATTTAACTGTTGTACCAGGCTAAGTTAAACCTTACACAAGTCTCAGTATTCTTCAATACTTTACATTTTATCACATTTTCCTTATGGGTTTTAGTTTACTAGCCACCCACCTCAATGGTTTAACAAGATTTTTCATGCTTTTCTCCAAAATTAAGCCCTCATTTACTCATTGCCTCATTCTGATTTTTCCCTCAGAAATAACCCCTTAACTTATTATTATCATGTCCCAGAAGAAACCAGGATTTAAATAGGGAAAATGCAATTTCAGGTCTCAGTGCTTATCTCTGTTTCTCAACTTGACTGACTTCATGTTTAAAGAAGTTGTATAATTTTACAAGCATATCTTACACTCGCATGTTATTTAGATTTTCCAATGAAATGATGGTTAAAAACAGTTTGTCAATGCAGAGATCCATGTGTGGCTTTCAGTTTTCAACAGATCACTGATTCTCAGCCCCTATCTTGTTTACTGGCTACCTGTGACAGTTAAGTAGGATAGGGCTAAGAAAGCAGCAAAGACCCTTGATTAGCCTGCTTATTCTTAATAAGCTGTTTAATTGTCTGGGAAATGATTTCACTCAAAATTTCTCTCTTCACTTCAAATCGCCTTTCCCATAAATATCAGTATGCCTCTTTAGTCTTAGTATTCCAATATGTTTTTTTTTTTAATTCTAAACCCTCGGAACTATGGCATTTCTAATTTGTTCTGGCCAACACTGCCACCACCAACACCACCACCATCATCATTGTCGTCGTCATCATCATCATCATCTGGAAACTCACTAGAAAAAAAATTTTATGATTCCTTCAACTGAATGAATCAGACACTCAGGAGACAGGGTTTAGCAATTTGTGTTTTAACAGGCTCTCTGTGTTTGAGAATCACTATTGGATTTTATTATTCTCATCCATATTGTATAGCATGTTATATATAGAATAAGAACTCAATACTTAGTGCAGTGAGAAATTATAATAATGACTTCACTTCTTATATTCACTTCCTTTACCATGATACTTTGCATTTTCTCCTACTAAATAGGCATAGTCTGTTTTCCTATATACAGAATCAGTACTGATTTTATGACTCACTTTAGTCCACAGTATGTGATAAATGCAATTGGGCATCAGTCTTGATCTTAGGCCTCAAGAGTCCTTACATATTTGCACTAGCTTTCTTTTGCACACTAGCTTTGCTATACGAATACATTGATATCAACTTTCTGGGTGATTAGAGGAATGTGGTGCTAAGTTAGGTAGCTCCAATCATTTAAGACAAGGATGGCTTATATCAACATATTACAGGTATCCAAATTAGAAATTGATATACAGTCGGAGAGAGAATGGGCCCTCAAGGGAATCTGAAAAATAAAGACATCAGAATTGTGGCTGGAGGTACATTTGAAAAAGGCATTGTCACAATGACCAGATTTGAATGCTTCCCTAATGGATAAGCAGAACTTGAGGTTATACTGTAATTAGTACCATCCAGTCCATTAAATTCAGATATGCATCATACACCCAGGTAGGCGATCAGAAGACCTGAATCCATCACTTCCAAAAATGTTCCTGTTTCAGAAGTCATGGATAAACCAAGGTTAATGATGTCAGTCATATACCCTTGCTAAGTGCCTTGTTTCCCTTTTGAATCAATGTTAGCTAAACAACTATACTTGTAATACTATTGGTTTATTATAGTTTGATCCATGTTGTACACCCACATTGTGACTTTGCTGTATAAGTTACCCCTGACAAAGGTTCTCAGGGGCAACCCACTCAGGAACTCTCTTGTCTCTCAGGAACTATCTCTCAATAAACCTTCCACTCTTAATGTCCGTTGTTCTTTGGAACTCATTTTGCAATTCAGAGGACACGAACTTGGTGTATCTGACATCCAGTAGGTTGGTAGATATATTTCTCCTGTATGAAACCAATAGCAATATGACCTTCTAACAAGGTCAGAATAAATGGGTTCTTGAGTCTTTTTTCTATCATGGGGACAAAGTCAACTGGTAATTCCATACATACAAACAATACTTACTGTTGTAGGCTGTTGAGGTTTGTGGCATTTGTTATGAAGTATTGTGGTAAGAGCTAAATGCATTGCACAAAGAATAAAGTCCAAATTTCTGCTCTAGGAATTGTCTGTAGCTCTTTAGCTAACTTTAAAGAGATGTGATAATTTACTTTATTTTATTCTATTTTATTTTATTTATAATGGTATTTTGAGGGGGTACCAGGAATCGAACTCAGGACCTCATGCTTGCCAGGCAGGCACTGCAGCACTGAGCTAAATCCCTGGCCCCCAAGATGTGATAATTTTAAAGTTCAATTAGCTATGATTTAGCTTTCTTCCATTCTGTTCCTATTTCTCAGTATTACAGTGAAAGCCACTGAACTGAAATCTGTCTTCTTTCTGAACAATACTTTTCAAGTTATAACAATGACACATCTTGAATAGCACCTTATGAGGCAGACAGAAATGCATTTTATCCAGCTTTCACTTCACACTTAGAGAGACATCTATTTTCTAATTAAACTTTACATTTATCTTTTTTAAGATTGATAGAGCTCATCATTACAAATTGAATATTTATTATGAAATTGTATCAATTTTTACAGTTTTTAAATCACCAAGTACAGGGCACTGCACAGAAGTGTGTTTTGATGACAATTTAAATCCTATTGTTCTTTTTTCTTAAATTTGAATTACTTGCTAAATGGTATGCTAATTGCCTTAAAGAGTTCTTGGAGTTTCTAAAGGTACAGAACTTTATTCTAAGTTGCAGCTGGAACCATTGGAAAATCAAGTTCATTGTGAAATAATAGTTCTTAGCCTTTGAATATGTAAAACAACCCTCCCACATGACTAAAAGTTCAGATTTCTTGACCATACTTTCAAAGATTCCCACTTCAAATGTTCTTGGGCATTTCCCAAAATGTGCACTTATGACCAGAGACCTAGATAAGTATTGCATATTAAAGTTTTTCAAAAAGTCATTCCTAGAATTCTGATATTCCAGATTCTACATTTTAAAAAGTACTAATATGTGGCAATTAGCTATTTTATATACAATAATGCATTTTTAAAAGATAATCCAATCATCTTAAAAGTGTGGTGTAATATCTTAAGTAAAATAAAATAACATAGATTAGATCATTAATGACCAAGAGATACTAAGAGGACTAGAAAGGTGAGGCAATTTATATCCATCACAATTTTATATCTTTCAGAGCACATATGCCCCTCCAAATATATATAATGAATATAAGAAGTATGCTTTTGAATATATAATATTACCAATATGATAAATATTATTTTGAAGAAATATATCATTAAAATTTTTGATCAACACGCCGGCGCCACGCGGCGCCAGCTTGCATCAAGGGAGATCTGATCCGCCTTCCGGGGATGGGGGCTCCGCCAGCCCGGAGGAGAACCAGAACCGGTCCAACCGGACCGCAACTTGCTGGGACCGCGAGGCACCGGCGCGCGGGCTCAGAATCAAGGACATCCCCCCCCCCCCCCCCCCCCCCCC
>RJWM01008511.1:0-71828 GCA_004363535.1 Dasyprocta punctata | reverse complement strand
GTAAGTAAGGCAATTCCTTATTGTCTCATGAAGAACAAAAGTCTTAGATTGTTTGGTGTATATGCGTAGTAGGAAAGACATAAGGGGGAGACTGGAAAATAAAATTCATGACCAATCAGGAGGTTTCAGATACATGTTCACATAATCTTCCTCAGACAACAGTTTGTTCTGTAGCTCAGTCATTAAGAATATATATCTTATCTATTTGATGTGCAAATGAGTATTATATCCAAAGTAAATCAAAGAACTTTTGAAAAGTTCTCTGCACTTCCATATCTGATGCATGAATGGGCTATTAATGTAGTAGATCAAGACTAATTCATCCTGTAAAATTGTGACTTTGTGTCCTTTGACTATCATGTCCTCTATTTTCTCCATCTCCTCACTACCCATATCTTGGCTTCCATGAGTATGGTTTCAGATTCATCTTCTGTGTTCAACTTCATCATCAAAAATGGCAGGAATATCTTTTTTATAGCAATAACATCTAATATACACATATGTAAATACATATATCAACTCATCAATGGATGCTAAGGCTGTTTCCACAACCTGGCCATTGTGAATAATTCAATGATGAACATGAAGGTGAAGATATCTCTTTGAGACATTGCTCTAATTTGATTTGCATGAATACTCAGAACACAGTTACGTAAACTTCAAGTTTAATCTTCAGTGTAAATAAGTCTTTATCTGTAAAGACTTTGAATTAGGTTAATAGCAGAATGAGAATATGATTGATGGAATCATGATATAAGAAATATCAGGTATAGTTACAGACTTACTATATCAATACTTTAAAAAATAAGTCAACAAATTGGATATAAAATGCAACATGTCTAAACTACGTTTTGAAAATTATACAAAAGTCATTAAATTTACTGACGTGTTCATCACTGTGACTAAAATTTGGGTATTTAAATTTTGATTCCCTTTTTCTTTTTTCCATTTTATTGTTTTTATTCAATATTGAATAAATTATCATTATTACAATCATAAAAGTTCTACCTAAAAGTATTTTATAATCTTGTCCTCACTATTTAAATTAATAAATCTTTTTTATGTATTTTGGTGAATGAGGCTAAAAACCTCAGATATGTTTTCACCTTCCATCCTACTCAGCCTCAACATTTAGAAAGTTTCAAAACACTGATTCAACCTCCAAGGTATCTTCTATATTTGTGCTTTTAGCTTATATTCATACTGCTATTGTTTTTTGCTCAGTACCTGCTCAATTTTCTCTGAGAATGTTAAAATAGCTTTCCAACTGGTTTCCTTGGTTGAAATCCAGCTTCACCTCCTACTTTTGCCTCAATTCCTCTTGCAATCTGCTGCCAAAAAGACATTATGAAACACAATATTGGTCATGATGTTGGCCTAATTAAATGTCCTATGATAGCTCTGCATTCCAGGGAGGATTCAATACTTCATCATGTTAGGCAAAACTTTCAAAAATCTGGCTTCAATTTGTCTGTATTACTTTGTTTTCTTCCTGACACGAGTGTGCTGACTCATAAAAACGCACATGTACACGTATTCAAGAACTATATAGTGAGTCAAGTTATGTGGATTACTATCTAGTGGTTATCAAAGACCATCTGTATTTTCCTGTGTGTGCATGTGAAGATATTAACCTTTCTTTTTGAGGACATTATCATTTTGTCTAAGCCTAGAAAAATCATACATATTTTTGAAAGTACAGTTCAAAATTGCTTTTTCTATATTATACATAAATATTAAGCCACACTTATCAGTACATCTTAAACATCCCACTTATAGAGCTCATACATTTCATTGCATCATAAACTTCTCTTTGCTCCTTTTCCCCATTATCATTAGCTATCCAATTAGTTACTAAGAAGCTGAGAATATATTTTTCTTTTCAGTGCCCTGAACTATACACAACATAATGCAGATGCATTTTCAACAATTTATGGACTGACTATAAGTAGGCAATTACCATTAGCCAGTAACTCAATTTTTTAATAAACACTTTATGATGTTTTCTTTATGATTATTGTGGTGAACTAAAATTAGTTACTTGTCTGTTATATATACTGCTACTTCATAATCTTTTCTTTGTGTTAGTCATTTGCCAAACCACAATGACTTTTCCATTCCACAACTTGGTTAAAATATTCTTCACAGCTCTACCATGACAAAACACACTGCCAAATTCAGTGCACCTGATAATCTCTTTTTCATAATTTCAATAACTCTTATGGTCACTATTTTTGTTGAAATACACTTAAGTATATTCTTATTTTTAAAATTTGCTACCCATGTGTAATTTTTACCCTCCCCACCCAGGCATTTTTCTAACACAATGCCCGTGCATCACAGGCTGCTTTGAGGTTTTCATTTTTCATTTTGGTCCTAAAATGTTCAGGATCTCTTGAGCTTCTTTCCCGTGTACACCATTTGTCATACTTTGTCTTGGTATACTCCTCTCCAGTCAACCTTCACTATTGAAGATCAAACGTTGTTCATAAAATATAAATCTGATTGTCTCCATACTTTATTTTAGTATCTTAGTTAATTGCTATAAATCTATTTATAACGTTTGGTTCATGAACTATCAAGAGAAAATAAATAAACCACAATTCAATTATAGGTAACCACATGAAAATTTAAGAAATAAAATCTTAAATTAATTTTTGAGATTTTTATAATCATTATCTTCAATGAACAATCTTGACTTCATTCTAAGGCACCCTCAACCCTTAGATTTAAAGAATTATTTTAAAAGTGTTGCCAAGATTATAAAGAGAACTCACATATACCCAACTCTAATTTCTCCTGCTTTTACCATTTTATATTAACAAGGTAAAACTGTCAAAATTATAGAAAGAATATTGATGCATTAATCAAAGTCCACACATTATTCATATTAACAGGTTTTTGTTTAATACCACGTTTAGATGAAATATTCTATCACAAATGTAATATTTTAATTGTGTTTCCTTTAAATTCTCTTGTTGAGTCATTTGGCTTTTCTTGTATCTGATGACTTGATGGTAAAGAATATTTCTGATTAGTTGTACTTTGTAGAATATCCATCAATTAAAATTTCTCTATTTTCTGTGTTTTTTCATGCAGTTGGTGTTCTTCCATTTTAAAAGGAATTCAAAGCTATAATTCTAGTCTTTTATCATGGTAATTTTGCATACTATCAATATTGTTTGTCAATGTTGAAGCCAATCTTCATAATTTGGATTTTTTTCCCTATGACACTGGTAACTTTTTTTATATGGAATCATGTATAGCTACAATGAAGCAAATATGACATCATAATGATGTCTTCAATCTTAATCCATTATGATATGAATCATTATAGTCTCTTCCTCTTGTTTTTCTGTTAACTTTGAATATGAATTTTAAATTTTTATAATTTTTATCTAGTTTTGGTTAAAATTTTTGGTTTAGTTTCTATTCTCCATCTATATCTATATTACTCATATGATTGGATCAATTTTACATGTCTGTATCTGTTAATGTAAACAAACATTTTGAAGATAGTGATTCACAATATGCAACCATTGTCAAGTTTCTATCATCCTGTTTTGTAAACCTATAATGATACTGTTGTGCATTTACTCTAGTCGTTTTTTTGTCTCTTGCTTTTTGTCTTTCTTCTATGTTTCTTTTTTTCTCTTAAATAAAAAAAAATATATATATGTTACACATTTCAAACACAATATATACAATTTAAGTCACTCAGACAAAATACCTTCAAGTATTCAATTTAGGAGTTCTTTGTTTTCACAACCTTCAAGGTTACAGTTGTGGTACCTGCCACTTTCGTCTCTTTGTTTGTTTCTGCACTAGGAGTATTTCCTTCACTTGTGAACGCCAAGCTCACTGTAGACATTTAGCTAGCATTGAAATGCTCACAGCGCACCTGTGTGTGCATGTGCAGAATTTTCTTGAGATTTGGTACATCTGCAGATTTACCCATTATCACATTGCCTGACTTCCTTTCTTCCTATAAATAATACTTTCACGTTTCTCCTTCCTCTCTGCAATTTTCTGGTTCTTATCTCTCTCAAGATATCTGAAACTCAATTACACAATCTTCATTTCATTCAGCTATGTAACTTTCCACTCCTACACGGTATTGCTGCTCAGTTTCCTGTAGCCCTGAATGCATCTATGTGCTATTTTAATGATGAAGCACTATCCACAGGATGCAAAACACAATCTATCAGATTTCACAGTCTTTACCTCTCCTTTCTCATTATTCGCCATTCTGCTTGAAGAATAGTGAGTAAACAGAAAATTACATCACTAAGCCTATTAAGTATAACATCCCTTAAATAGCAGAAGTGGCTATATTTAGCTTTATCTTTTTCTCTTTCACATGCCTGATTCTTGTCAGAAATGTACCCTTCATGGTAAGGATGTAAGGATGGCCAGAACCATTTACGAGCCCCTTTTCTGAGTCAGATCTGTTAAATATAGCATATTAACAAGCACAGCTCTTAATAGACATTTGTTATGTGATATAGCGAAAACTTAAAATTACTAACTTGCCTCACCTCGACTTTGATTTTAGTTATTCAATCCATAACTCAAACCCAAGGACTCAGACCTACAGACATATCATTTACTATCGCACTGTGGATGATCCTTCACTTGACATCACTGATCACAATGTAGCTTGGAACAAAACTCAAGATATTTTCAGCCTTGTTATTTTAACAGTTGCTATCATTGCCATTCTGATTTCTTTAAAAAGAAACAGCTTTTTATCTTGTTCCCTACCTGCTTATTCTGCTTACACCTTAATTTCCACCAACTCTACTGGTTTGGGCATCTAACCTTAGCTTATAAATTTTTACAAGATTGTATTGCAATGATCCAGAGCTCAATGTCCTCCCTTTCTGCTCACTTAATAGCAGAGCCCCATTAGTGTAGGCAGTTTTAGTAACGTGAAACATAAGCATTCATTGAAAGTTCATTCTTTGCCTAAGGATTATTCAGCACTTAGAATGATTACAGTGCTTGCACTAAAAGGATAGGTGCTTTAAAAAGAGATTTAATATTGTCGAAGCACCAGATAGGGAAAGAAGGAAATGGCTGCTCTCTTTGCAGAAGAAAGAGGTTCTTGTCTTTGCAGAAAGCAAAGTCTTCAGAAAAAATGACATATCGTTAGCACTTGCGATCTGCAAAGTAGCTTTAGTTTGTTTTCTATTATAGCAACAGACACTTTATATAATAGATCATATATATGATGTATCATATACATATATATATCAACTTTACAGTATCTTAGATCTTTGTTTATAATATAAAGTGATGATAAATGTTTGAGAAAGTGAGCTCATATGTTTTAAGACATTGAGACTATGTAGGGGTAAAAGTATATACATACAAAGCCAAACATATTTTTGAAAATCAAAGAGAAAATTGACCACTCAAATTAATGCGCAAAACACATGCTCTTGCAGTATAAAATACTTAAAAACAAAAAATTAACTGTTCATCAATCAGATGATGTGCCTTAACTCATCCTGGCTAAAGATTACTAGAGAAATTTCTGTGACTTGAGAGGGCCTCATGAAGTAGTTATTAGTGAGTGCCCAGTGCCAAGAATTGGAGAACATTGGCATTGTCATTCAGTAACTGGCATTGTGCTAATATGACCAATGCAGAAATTTTCAAGTCTGCATATAAAGTGCATATTCTCTTAATGATAGCTAGTTGTTCACAATTTTAGATTATTTTTACCTACTTAAAAATATGCTTAGATTTATAGGGAGTTGCAAAAAAAGTACTTGGACATTCTTTGTGTCTTTTACACAATGACTACCAAATCTTTCAGCTTCATAGCTGTAGTATAATATATGGAGTAACAAATGACATTGGCACAATGTGTGTGTGTGTGTGTGTGCTTGGAAAAGATAGGTATGACATTCTCCTATTTATTGATGTATATAATGACCACTACAGTCAAGAAACTGGACTTTTTGACACTGATCACAAGTGTCAACATTTTCATAAAGTTTAAAGATTCTTTTTTCATTTTTTATCTTTATTAGCACATATTTGTGGTACATAAGTTACATTAATTGTGCGCAGTTTGCACATGTATGTGGCACATCTTAATTCTTTTTTATATCCAGCTCCCCTCCTCATCTCTTGGCCCCACCATTTGCAAAAGTTCTACATCTTGGATTCTTCTCATTTATCATTTTTGCTCTATGATTTATTCATGCTTTGGGCAACTCATGTAAAAGAAACCGTGTAATAAGTAAGTTTGTGTGTCTGACTTATTTCACTTTGTATAATGGTCTCAAGGTGCTTTCATTTTCCTACAGATGACTCAAATTTATCACTCTTTATAGCAGAGTAGTACTCCATTGTGTACAAATAGCACATTTTCATTATTCATTCACTTTAATTCTCTTTTACTCTCTACTGTTTAAAATTCTTCTTACTATTACTGTTACAATCATTTAAATCCACATAAGATAATAATTAGCTTTCTATTTGACAATCAAATATTACTTCAAAGATTTAGAAAATAGAAAAAATTAATGCACTTTTGTACATTACTTTTGTTCTTTCTGTTGTTGTTTATCCCTTCATGTTCCAAGACTCCTTATCATTAATTTTAGTGGAAAAACTTATTTATTATTTTTTATCACAGTTTGTTGATGATAAATTCTTAGTTTATCTTTATGTAAGAATATCACTATTTGACTAACATTCCTGCAGGAGTTTTTTTGTTTTTTTCTGATGGACAATTCATGTTTGACAGAGGTAGTCTGTAAATACTCAAGGAATATGCAATTTTCTTCTAATTTTCATGATTTATGACAAGAAAAGCAACTCAAATAATTTACCCCTTTAAATAAAGTGATACTGTATTTCTTTCTGGCTTTAGAGACCTTCTTCACTGTGACGAGGGTTTATTAAAATATACTTTGACATGAAATTTTATTAGTGTTGGCTTGGCATTGTGAATTAGTAAATCTACATAATTTATAATTTAAGATTTTAGTCATTACTTTTTAAGGCTATTCCACTGCTCTCTTCTTTATTTCTGGACCTCTGATGATGTGAAAGCTGACCTTTTGTCAACATTTCATGGCTCAGTGAAAGGCTGCTCTTTTTTATTTTTCCCTCCACTCTTCATTTGTTGAGATTAATTTCTATTCTTTCATCTTCAGGCTTCCGGAATCTTTCCTTTGTGTTTTCCACTCCTCTTGTGAACTCATTTTTAAGTTTTTAAGTTTTGTGTTTCTTGGCCTAGAATTTCCTACATACATTTTCAATTAATGTTTCTATCTTCAAATAGCCCCATCTCATGTGAAGTGCCTTTTGAGTATTCCTAATTCCACCCTTCTGCATTTTGTGAAATTTCTGCAACACATTTCATGATTTCTACTGTATAATCATTCAGTGTATTGTTACTACTGTTATTTTGCATAGTTATTTGCAAAAATCAGTTGAAAATAAGAAAAATGAGTTGCTTTTCAACTGTCATTTATTCCCTTTCAGGTGTTCCTTCTTTCTTCATGTAAATGTTTTCAATCCATAAAGTATGTGTTCTCCCTGAATGGCTTACTTTCATTTTTCTTGCAAGGAGGGTCTGAGGGTCTGTTGATTGCATTTCTTTGTTATGGAAAAGTCTTCATCTCAGCTTTATTTTCAGATGATATTTTACTGGTTGCAGAATTCTAGGATGGGAGTTTTTCTCTTTTAACACTGTCAGTATTTTCTCCATGCGTTTGCAGCTTGTCTGATTTCACACAAGAAACCTTGTAATTCTTTCTTGGCTTCTCTATGTGTAAGGTACACTTTTTATTCTTCCTGAGGTTCCTTCTAAGACTTGCTTTTTGTATTTGGTTTACTACAGTTAGACATGAAACACCAAAGTTATATTGTTTTGTGTTTGCTTATATGGTATCCTGCTGTTTTTTTTTTTTTTGATGTTCCTAGATCAAATACTGTTTGTCATTACCTTTAGAAAGAATTACATAAAGATCATCATGTGAAATTTTCTCTGTCCCTTTCTCCTTCTGTTATCCTAATTACTATTTGTTACAGATTTTGAAAATCTCCCACCGTTCTTGAATATTTTGCCCATGGCATGCAATCTTCTTACTTTTTGCATTTTAGCTTGGTCAGTTTCTATGTATCCATGTGTAAATTCAATATTTTCTGTACAATTGTCCTGTACTGCTCTTTAGGTGATTCTTTATTTATTTATTTAATTTCCAGCATTTATCTTTTAATTGTTTTCTTGGAGATTTCATTTCTCTGCTCACATTATCCATCTGTTACTACCTGTGGTTTACTTTTTTCTTTAGAGCACTTAACATATCATAATTATTTCAAATGTGATATCTGATAATTCTAATATCAGTACCATATTTGCTTCTGACTTTGATAATTGCTTCTTTACCTTCTTTTTTCTTGCATTTTGGCACATCTTCTAACTTTTTTTACTAGAATACTAGAAATATTTTGATCACATAATAACCACTGTGGAAGGTAGCAGTTTGGTGCTATGGTCTACAGTAAACTTTCCTGTCATTGAGCTGTATTTTAATATCAGTTGTTACTAAAGTTTAGTTACCCTAAATTCCTCCAGGGTCTTAGGTTGTTTTCACTGCTCCTGAAGTTTTTCTGAATTCAATAATTCTCAGACCTACTTTGTGTCTTTTATCACCTTCAACTCAAAGAGCTATTGCTACAACTCAGTGCTCCTACACTAGAACTCTGTCCCTATAGTGTGAAAGTTTTAGAGATGCGGAGGGTTGAACTCTTCCAGTTGAGTCTCATTGTTTCGGGGGAATTATATCTGGAAGTTGTAATATTTACAAGTTTTTCCTCCAGTGAAGAAGGTACCAGTTATGATTCTCTATATTTGTTTGATTCTCTGTTTTTTATTCTTTTAAGTTCTCATAGCTTATATTGTGTCAACCTATCACTGCTTCTTATGAGTACCAGAAAGTTCCTAGATATCTATAATATCTTCTCAAATAGAAGGCACAAAAATCTCCAGACTTATTAAATCCATCTGATCTTAGACAAAGGAGCCAAAACACATACACGGCAGAAAAGATAACCTCTTTTACAAGTGGTGCTGAGAAAACTGCTTATTCACATGCTATAGGAATAATCTAGATCCATATCTCTTACCCTCTACTAAAATAATGTCAAAATAGTTCAAAGACCTAAATATATAAGCAGAAAAATTGAATCAATTGGAAGATAAAACGATAGCAATAATACATGATAAAATGATATGAGAAATATTGTATTTTGCAATTTCATGTGTTTGAGTGGATATTTTTACCAACTTTTTAAGCATTATGTTAGTGATTAATTTTTCTAAGCCAAATATGTGTTTTTGAGCAATAACAGCAAATTTTATATCCTGCACTAGACAAACTTCTTCACCTAAATATGCAGTTTATCATAATGGAAGGCAAATATTAGTGAAAAGTGAAGGAGTAGAAATCTTTCTTCATTACTAAATATACTATTATTATTAAATTACTGACCAGATGAAAGACACATGCATCAAATCACTACATACAAATTGAAAAGTTTTAAATAAAATCATAAGAAAATACATCTTCATTTTACTACTTATTTTACTTGACACTGCAAACAAATCTCTATACATCTACCTAAAACAGAAAATTTATCAATACCTCCTAACACACCTACTAATTTTTACGCAAATATTTTCTTCCTCTTCCTACTTGAAGAGTTGATTAGGTTGACAGTCAAGATTAAACATTACAGTTTTTCAGGGGCCAGAAATTAGATTGGGATACAACTTGTTTGAAACTGTAATTCATTCTACTACATGAAGTAGACCACACCTTCATTTCTGAAAGGAATGGGCCATTATCGATCTTATCTGGGTTGATTTGTTATAGTTTCCCATTTATTTTTGTTATAGGATGTGGTAGTACTAATAGGTACTCTAACGGATATCCTATATTCCATAGGTAATTTTTCTTAGTTCCAATTTAGCGGCAGCCCATATTCTCATTAGTAATCAGAACTGATCACCCAGCTAAAGGACTAAATCAGTTTTGTGCCTGTTTTGTTAGAAACCTGAGAAGCTTAAATAGAGAAGTACTAGACTCAAGAGTCAATTCACTTGAATTATTGTCCTGGCCCATGCTTGAAATATTTTTGCTTAAACACCAAGATTTCTAGAAGAGTGATGTCAGAGGGATAGCAAGCCAAAGTTTTACTTAGTAGGCCACTAGGAATAATAGTACATGATGTTCCTCCCATTTCCATTTCTTGGTTCTTGTACCCATGATATGGAGGAAATTGCACCAAGTATGAACACAAGTTTTGTGCATATAAAACATTGCTTCAAAGCAGCCATCACTTTACAGTACCTTCTTCACACTGCATGAATATTCAAAATATTTTCCAAGATTCTGTCAAGTCAGTGGCTGCAAGATGTTGAGAGAATTTACTAAGATTAATGAATTCCGTGAGTATGGAGTCATCACCACACTTTATTGGCTCTTAAGTGAGTTACTGGCTCCTAACCCATGGTATATAAAATAACCTCACACTAAAGAAGGCACTGCGTCAGACTACAGAGGATAATTTTATGAAAAACACAGCATGGAAAAAATGCAAATCCATATCTACAGTAAATCTCCACTACATAAGGGACAATTTGCTAACCCTTTCATAATGCCAGCAGTCTGACACAATTAATATACTACCAGATACCAGCTCTTCTCCATAGGCCATGGTTCTGTATCAGAGACTCACTCTGTGCAACTGGCTGACTGGGCACTCAGATTGATGCCACCATACTGGTCTTGGTGAGCAGTAATTCATGTTGCTTAGTACATACCTAACCTGTGTCACCACCAACCTAGCCACCTTATTCATGAGTTTATTGAGTCATGACAGATGACTGAAGAAAGAGTTTAGCAGGTATCCACGGTGAAAGTCATTCTATCCATACATTACTAACTTCACATGAGACATTCAGGAATATGAGCTGGGAGAATGAAAACAATATAGTAAGATTATAGTCTGTGAACTCCTGTGAAGTGCTATTTCCATATGCTCTACAAAATTCTAGATCCACTGAGGTAGAAATTTTACTCAGGTGAAACACACACTGAATATTCATTGGACTTATCTCCTATCTCTGATACACAAATATCTTATCAATATATGTCCATAGAGAAATTACTTCCTGCTAACCAAGTCCAATTGCCAAATGCCATGAGTGCAGTACACTAGTGTGATGTCTTGTGGAGAGAAAAAGTGATTAATATCTCTGAAGATTAAACTATGACATTAATTTGGTGAACTGATATATCCTTGATTTGTAACAGCTCTGATATACTTCTGAAGTACAACAACTTCTGGTGATCTTCCTTAAGGGGTAATGAGAAAAGGGAATTTGCCGTATTAGCTGCACATCAGACACACAGGAACCTGGTAATTTTCTCACATACCAAAACCATAGCTAGAGGATCCATTGCAATTACAGTCACTATCTGATTAAGTTTATGATAATTTAATGTCATTCTCTAAAGTCTATCTACAGTAGTTCTCCACGAGCCAAACAAGAATATACAGTGAAAATTTATGTGATTTACAATGCTTATATTTCTCAAATCATTCATTATTGCATTGATTTTTGCAGTCTTTACAGGAACACAATATTCTTTTTGGTTTACTGCTTTGTACTTTAAGGCAATTCTAGTGGGAACCATTTGATCTTAACATCATAACAGGTGAGGAAAATACTGTAGAAATTTCAATTGATGCATATTTCAGTTATGTATTCAACAACTGAGAAAATACGCCTAGAGTTTAAGTACCCAATGGGTAGGAATTCTTACTTTAAAGAACCAAATCTTTCCTGTATTAATTCTGTAATTTAGCTTACAATTGAAAATTAATTAACGAGTCATACAGTTCTGTTTTCATAACTCAAGTTTGACTCCTTTTCACAATGCCTAGAAATTTTATGCTTATACACATACAATGAGAAATTAGTAAGGTTCCACTGATTTCTTTTTTGCGGAATATTAGCAAGTGCTTCTGGTCTCTCTGGGGTAGACTACTCAGGTGACTGATTTGGATCCTTTGTCTATTATGATAAATGCATCCAACTTGTCTTTGATGATTAAATGCCAAGCCTTGGCCACTGTCACCCTGAGACCTCATTATCTTCATGCACTTAAAATCTGAGTTTCACAGAAGTTTCCACTGTGATTTCTCCACTACTGAAAGTAGGTCACCACTCAAGGGGTCAACATACAACCCTTCAAGGATGCTAGAGCTCTACTCTCTATTTATCAAAATCATCATGAAAAACAAATTCTTTAGATCATTTTGGTGAGAGCACTAGTCTAAAATGATGAATATATCCCATTAATCTAATCTTTCTAAATCTTTGAATATCTTTGTCTATAAAAAACAAGGCAATTCAACCTGATAGATAAATCTCATTAACTATAGGGTACTTTTGGTTCCATGTTTTAAATAAATAAATAAACAATCCATTTGAGTTCTTTATAACCCCTTGAGCGACATACTGAATCAAAATTATTCTCTGTTCAGTGTCCTGGCATGCTTGAATTCAGCCTAAGCAGGACATTGTGTTCTTTCCACCAAAACCTTATATTCTTAATATTTACTTTTCTGGATATTATCCTGAATTATGTTTTGATGGAATGGAAAAAGTGATGCAGTTGTTTTGATGTGTTGTTGAAGTTTTTGTAGGTTACACTGTGTACCTCATCTATTACAGTGCTTGTGACTTTGTTTTATTTATTGGTAGAGGATCGAAGTGGGGTAACAGATCTCAAGAAAATCAGTAGCTCCCTGCAAGGCAGCTGATCCAGGGGAAGTCTTCACAGGTTATTCAGACAATGGAAGGTTAACTTCCACGGATAGAATTAGAAGGGCATTTTCACTTTGTAACAAAAGCTAAGAAGAATTTAGAGGTTCGATATTCCCAAAGTCACTGACCTGTTTCTGTATATCCTTATTCCAATGTTAAGGATCTTTTTGTTTCCCAATCAATGCCCTCGTTTTAACAAAAAACACACTCAACTTATGTTGAAATTAGAATACCCAGAGAATGAAACTGGATTGTCTCCCAACACTCCTGTCCTTGTGACTGCAGGAGATGAGAATGTCATCTAGGGCACATATAGAAACTTTCAGTTCTGTGGAGCCCAGGAATTTGAAGTTGAAATCACTGCTTTCCATCTCCGTCTATTCCTGTGAAGACAGGATCGATCAACCAATTCAGTGAGGGGAGCTTTATTCCTCTCACTGAATAAAGTTTTAGACAGAAAATGGATGCTTATATATAAATGCACCTTTTATAAGTATTTGATTAAGAATCTCCATGCTAGTAGTGTTATATTTCTATCATACTATGGACTACTTGTGCACTCTTTGTCTTTGTGAATAATCATTGGTGACCTCGAATCTAACAAAATTAAAGAATGAATCCTGATAGCATGAAACCAGTTAAAAGTGCATACTAAGGTTTTGTTAATCTAGAATCATTTTTGGTATGAAAACCTGCCAGGAATCAATCAGGGGAGCAAGAAATGAAGAGAGATATGAGGTAAAAGTGAGGAGGGAGATAGAAAAGAGATATATTATTGATATATAGGCATATATATAGACCAAATTAGCGTATCATCAGATTAATTATATATGTACACACATATATTTAGGTATATACTGAGATATTTACTGCAAGAAATAGGCAAACCTGAGGGATCACTCAGCTAGTCTGGGAACATTAGGGCTGGCCATCAGGAAGATCAGACTGGAACTCTTAGTCACATGCTAAAGCTATTGCCAAGAGTTAGGAATTCAGTCCTTTTCAGGGAATCCTTGACTCTCAGTTCCTCTCAAGTGACTGACCCAGGCTGACCTAGATTATGTAGGATAATTTCTCTTACTAAAATTATTTTATTTTATTTTATTCTATTTCATTTTTGTCTTTGTCTTTTGAGATTGGGTTTCACTATGCAGTTCAGGCTAGTCTTGAACTCATTTTGTAGCCCACGCTGGCCTTGAACTCACAATGACTCTCCTGCCTCAGTCTCAGTTCTGGGATTACAGGTGTGTGCCACCACACCCACCTAAAATTATTTTTTTATGGATTCAAATCACATCTACAATATTCCTTCACAGCAAAATTTTGATTGGTATTTGAATACATGGGATTGAAATTTAACAATTTTGACAAAGATAAATGACCACTAAATTGGAATTATCAAATATACACAAAATATATTTATTTCTATGATAGTGAATGTCTATTTTACATTCCTAATTTACATAAGAAAAGGTACTAAAACTGAGGTAAATTATATGGATGTACCTATTGCTCAGGTGATGGCCAATATTTGTGGAAGCTTGAAGGGAGACCCTGGAGAA
The DNA here is from genome assembly GCA_004363535.1 of Dasyprocta punctata. Lineage (NCBI taxonomy): Eukaryota > Metazoa > Chordata > Mammalia > Rodentia > Dasyproctidae > Dasyprocta > Dasyprocta punctata. The sequence goes on along the minus strand of RJWM01008511.1, from coordinate 57,401 downwards.
AATATAAAGTATGGAATTTTGAAGCACATGTATACAAATGTTGGTTTGCTCAGTTAATACCTGATAATACTTTACAATTTTGTAAAGTAAATAAAATTAGCCTACTATCTTAGGAACACTAGTCTAATTGTGGAACATGGGCTAAATTATTCAGATGAGTACATAGAAGTACTGACAATTATAAACATATCTATATATAGCGCTTTTGCTAAGTGAATACTAATGTCAGCTTCAAAACAGAGTTTCCTTTAGCAGTGATGTTGTAAACATATAGATAAACAGTAAAATTTAAATATTAATATTTTGTCAATTATTAAAAATTTTCTAATGATAATCTGGATTGTGGAAACATCTGTGGCAGTCTCTCATGGGCAAGTAGAGCAGCAAGGAGCTGAATTACGCCCTGTTACATTTGCTGAGCAATAGCACAACAAATGTATACATAGAACAGGGTTCAACCAGCCAAGAATAAAAGACCTTTATGGTAAGAATCTGAAAAGCACCACAGCTAACCTTTATAGAGAAGGTACATTATAAATCCGAATCACGTGGGATTTCCAGCCTTGCCATGGACTCCTTGAGTTTTCTTTATTCTCTAACAAACTTTATCACCTCCTTCTTTTTTCTCCCTCCTCTCTTCTTCAATGTTGCTCCAGAGCATCTCTCAGTAACATTACCTGTCCCTTTGGAATACTAGTCAGACAGTTGTTTGTGTTAGAATACCAATTTTTGCAGTTTTAAATGAGTGTATCTCTAACAATAGTTTTACAAGCATTGGAGTGTTTACACACACACACATACACACACACACACACACACATATATATAATTTCTTGCTATTATATGCATATGTTTGTTTCATGTACCATATAACATCACAAGAGAGAAAATTGGTATAATGAGATAACACAAACACAGAAGAACCTGTTTACAGTCTTTGCTCTTCATCAGTTTGTTCTGTGGTCTTTTCAATGCACCTAACTTCTCTGGGTAATCATACTCAGGCCTCCCATTTTGAGGATGAAAAAGGAGGTAATGGCTATTAAATTGCTGTGAAAGGGTTCAAAGTGCTACTGCTCAAAAAAAAAAAAAAAAACAGGCCACTTAGCAAAGGATAGAACAGCTAAATCCTGCAGCCACTTCACTTATTTTTCTGTTATGTCCTCTGGGATTATTCAATCAAATGTTGAGTTTTCCACTTTAGAGTCTTCCTAGCTCTAAAGTGATCAATACTTTACCTATTTTCTTCTCTTCCTGTTAGGCTTAGGTAGCTTTAATATGTGTAGAAGTTCAAGAGAAAAACATCAGTTGGAGTATGGATTTGTCTTTCAACATGGTTATAAAGTTTCATACTAGCTTTACTGTGTGGGTTTAAGGTTCAGTATAAAAATAAAACACTATATACTTACTTATAATTGCTATTCTTAATACGAAAGTATTACGTTTTTTATACTGAAGAACTTCCGTGTTGTAAGCATTTATATATTAACCTAGATTACATGTGTAGACTACTATGAACCCGAATAGATGAGACTTTATTTAATGATTTTCCTTTTTATTAGTCTACTTGGTAATAAGAGGGGTTCCTCTGTTGAGCTTATATAGTCATGGGCCAAACGCTGTTCCCCGTGGCTAGAGAAGCAAACTTTTTTTTCTCACTGTTGAAAGGAACGTCCTCTTCACATCGAGAGGCACACTGCAGTTTCTTAGCATATAGCCTTCTCCAGATGGCTTCGTATCCCTCTCACAACATAGGAACTTAGTTCTTCAAGACTATTAGGCGACTGTCTTGTCTGTAAGCTGGAGTCACATAATGTAACCTGATCTCAGGAGTGACCACTTCATTCCCTTTGCCGTGAAGAAGCCATTAGCTATGAAGAAGTCATAGTTTCCATTATCACTCAAGAGAACTGAATGACACAAAGTAGCAGGTAAAAGAAAGCTACCATCTGAGAGAACTAGAATATGTGCTTATAGTAGCAAGGCAGTGAAAAAGCCTAAAATAGGTATAATGAGATTCTACACAGGAAAGTTTATGGAACAAACTATCAGGTCAAGGATACAGAAAAAAACCAGAAGACTCATTTAGCCTGATGGAAGACAGTATTGCTATAACAACTTGATCCATTGGTTGGTAATATCTGTTAAAGTTGAATACTCATATGTTGGGTAATCCAGAAATTCATTTTTCAGGAAACTATCAAATGTAAATCATTACACATAGTCTCAAGATTTGTAACAAGATGTTCATCACAACTGTATTTTTGTATAACATAACTAAAAACTACTCACTGCTGATCTGTGGTAGAATAAATAAACAGTGCTATAGCCATAGCAGAGTAACATATAGGATTAAAGAAGAGCAATCTACATACAAAATACATGTAATTATACACAGCCAAAGAAATTGGTCATGAATAATGTATATGGAGTAGTATATAAATTTTTATAAATTTCAACTAAAAGAAATGTTAAAGTATTGGTCAGAAAGTAAAGCTACTCATTACTCTAAAAGAGAGGTACGGACAGTAGTAACCAACAAAAAGCACAAAGTGAGGCTTCATGGATGCTTTTTCTTGATCTGGGTTCTAGATATGAGAATGTAAACTGTTATTTAATATTCAAAAAAATACATAACTATAAAATACACTTTCTGTTTATAAAACCTACCTTAAATACAATGTTTTATTTAAAAGGCAAAGTCATTTTAGACAAAAATCTCAACTTCATTTTACCATCAAATCCTCACTAAAGGAATTAATAATGAATGTTCTTTATCTGAGAAGAGAAAAAAGCTCAAAAGTTCACATAAGGATAAAAAGAAGTCATAAAATTGGAACATACCGAGAAAATATGAAATGCATTACATTAAAAATTGTATTGTGGCTTCATCAAATATTGATATGACAGAGAAACATCTAGTAAGTATGTCAAATGTGTATCAAAATCTTAAGATATCCTAAAGTGCTTGTATTTTATTGGGCATAAGGCATTGATTAGTCAGAGTGCTGATGCATGCCAGTAATTGCATCACTTGGGAGACTGAGGCAGGAGGATCACCATAATGAATTCAAGACCAGCCTGGGCTACATACTGAGCTCAAGGCCAGCCTGCACTGCCTAATGAGACCCTGCCTCAAAATAAATAAATTTAATTAATTAATTAATTAACAAAGCATTGATTTATATTCAATTTAAAACAAGTGAAAATGCATCTTGCAAAATCTAGAGTAAAGAAGAATAGTAAATAAGATTATCAGTGCCAAACTGCTATAAAACACATTCAAGAAAAAAAATAAAGTGAAAATAAGACAGAAAAGGGAAAAAAATGAGTCACACAAATCTGCATGGGCAAACAGTAATTGGTATTAAACTGGTAGATTTGGCCAGGCATGGTGGCGCATGCCCTTAATCCCAGCACTCAGGAGGCTGAGGTAGGAGAAGCGTTGTGAGTTCGAGGCTGCCTTGAGCTACAACGCGAGCGCAAGGCCAGCCTGAACTACACATGGTGCAACCCTGCCTCAAAAATCCAGGGCCGGGAGTTTGGCTCAGTGATTTAAGCACCTGTCTGACAGGTGCAAGGTTGTGAGTTCAATCCCCGGTGCCGCAAAAAAAAAAAAAAAAAAAAAGCAACAAACTGGTAGATTTAAAACTAATGCACATCTAATTATATTAAATATAAATGTAAATAGCCTAAGCACTCCAATTTAAGGACAAAAATTGCAAAATAAGTAAAATACCTGCATATACACAAGCATGAAACACTTTCAAGTGACATACCTTAAATTCAAAGATTTGGAAAGGTTTGAAACTTAAATAAAACAAGAATCTAAGATGATAACTTTCAGTATATTGTTGCTATCACTGTAACAATTGCATGCAAATTACATCATCAAGATAAAGGACAATTAATGATACTAAAATGGTCACTATTTGCTTATTTCTCCCTAATGACTTAGTCTTCAAATACGCCAAATCTATAGAGTAATGATAAGCTCATTTCTTTGAATGACTACTAAGAATTTGAACAGTATGATATGATTATTGGCATTTTAATATTTCCTTTGTTGACTTTGAACCATGTTTTAATTCGTTAAATATTTCTTGACTGCAAAATCTTTTAGTGAATTTGAGCTGCTATAACAGTACCAGACAGAAGGTGACTTTAGTCCTTTATACGGAAATTCCCAGATCAAAGTGACATCAGGTCTGGTCTCTGGCAAGGTCATTTTTCCAGGTTTGCACATGGCTTCCTCATGTTGTGAAACAGCAGAGAGAGAAAGAGATTGTTCTAGTTTCCCCTCTAAGAAAGGTACTAATCTCTTTGCTGTGGGCTTTACCTCCTAAAGTTGCCACTTCCAAGTGCCACCACTTTGTGGAATTTTTCTTGAATATATGAATTTTGGATACACAAAAACATTCAGGCCCTACATATCATATAACATATTTGTGATGTATCACTGAATCAGTAGAAAATAATTACTACTTTTTGGTAGCTGTATGCTTGCAAGAAAGACTGAAAAGCCAAAACCAATATAGATAAGTAAATTACACAGACTGTTAAATAAATGCTCTGGGGAAAAAAAATAAATACAAAAAATAAAAACAGTAGTGTAAAGGGAATTTGCAGTTATGGAAAAATCTTGCAATGTTAAGTAGCGTTGTTAGAGTAGGAGACATGAATAATGAAGTTATTTGGAAAGCCATGGGAAAAATTATAATTAATTTGTGTTCCATATATGTGAAAGAACAGCATTCTAAGCAGAGAAAGCACTAGTTAAAGAGTAAGTTGGAAATACAACAGAGAAGTGGAAGAATATCAAGGTTCCTGTAGATCTGGAAGTACAGTGAGCTGAGAAAATAAGAAATACAATTATAGAGTTTGAGTGAAGATGGTTGGGTGAAGTGGAATTTTGCAAGTCATACATACTTTTGTTTTTGAATATGAAATATTTGGAGTTTGCAAAAGGGAATGATCTTTTCTTTCTTTCAAATTATTGCACTAACTATGGGTGTCATGTATAGGGAAATTCCTAAGAAAGATATTCTAGGAATCTAGGCAAATATGGTATTTTAAGAAGGGGGATATCACTGAATGTGGAAAAATTCATGGAATTTGGATACATTTTGAAAGTGGAGACAGGAGTAATTTGAAAAATTACATATGAAATGTATGGAGAGAAAGAGAAATAAAAAAAGAAAGATAAGTACTAATTTAGGCCAGCTTGATTTCAACTTGTCCAAGTTGATTTCACTACAAGTCTAGTATCTTGGTAGGGGCAGGTGGAAGGCAGCCATACTGGGTCAGTTGGACTTCTCTTTTTTCTGTGGTTTTTCTATGTGATCTCTCTAGCATAGTAGCTAAACATCTTAGAAGATACCTTTGGACTCCAGAAAAACACAAGGCAGATATTTTTAGGCTTCTTTGAGGCTTAGAAATGTAACTGACACAGTTCATTTCTGGTGCATTTATTAATTACAGAAGGTACAGGATCAACATAGATACAATGTATCAGGGACTCGGCCTAGAGTCTCAATCTTCCAAACGAGTGTATGGCAAAAGTTTAAATAAATGAGACAAGTGGTATCATTTTAGGGCTCCAGGACGATCAAAGCCCCTGCACATTTCTTGACTCTGTGGCTATCATGAGGGCTAAGACAAAGAGCTTCTCTGGACCACCCATACATATTTTCAAATAGACAAAGAGAGGGGATACTGAGGGAGGTGCTGAGGGTGGTGCCTGAACTGAGCAGGACTTGGGAGTCACTTCAAGAACATCTCCAAGTAGGAAAGAATGCCAGAAAAGGAGAACTATTTTATCTCCAAAATGGCCTTTGTGATGGGACTGTGATGCCCTGCAGAGTAAGATGCCTGCAGGGCAGTGTCTATTAACGTAATTAATTATCGGGCCAAGATGTCCTCAGCTGCGACCTTCTTTACCTTGCCCTTTGAGGTATCTCTGACTTCATTGGCCACTACAGGCCTCTGTCAGGACCAGTGATTCATAGAGGTTCATTTACTGTGAATCAGCTCCCATCGCCAGGCAAGGGGCCTAGGCCTAGGGCAGGCTCACAGATAAATAAAATGCCAATTAGTAAATTTTAAATCCTGCTCAGAGCTGCTTCATAGTGGTCTCCAACACAGTGTTGGAGGGGGTCACCAAAATTCATGATCATAGCAGGGTTAATCTATTGAGACTGTCTTTGGGGTCCAACTATTCCACTACATTATCTTTGAGATATCTATCAGGTATCTAAGGACAGATGTCAAGTAGGAAAAGAAAACTGTGAGTCAGACTATTTGCAGTATATTCTGGCTTAGAAATAAATTTTTAGGAATTCACCTTATTGTACAAGTAATATCACCAAGAAAGTTATTTGCAAGAAAATCTTGGGCAAAAATTTTTTCATTGAGGTTTTACAAAGTTTGGTAAATTTCATGAATTCCTTATTTGGAGAGTAGAAGACAGTAGGTAGATATGTAGATTTGCATTGTGTGGGTATGTGGACATATGTCCATGTGTATTTTAAATAGCAATATGGTATTTTTATATTACCTTATCTTTTGAATTTACTATAGTAGTTAATAGATATAATTATAAATGAATAATAAAATTGTTGATAACTTAAATGAGCTCACAGTGTGGCCTCGGGATAAACTTAATAGAAAGAAAAATATCCTACTCTGACTCATTTTAAAGGGTCTGAGTAAAAACTTAGTACATCCACAAAATATCTTGAGGGGTGTGTCTTAGTTACTTTTTGCTCCTTGCTGAGACAAAATACCTGACGCCCAAAATTAGGGAAGGAAAGGTTTATTCTTACAGTTTCTCAGAAGTTTCAGTTTACACTTAGTTGGCTCCAAGTCAGCATGGGGTGGCAGGGCTGCCTTTCATGGTGGCTGCAAGCTGCAAGGCACGCTGGCGAGAGAGAGAGAGAAGGTAGAAGTGCAGAAGCGTGGAAGCAGAAGACCCGCCTCCTTTACACTGTATGTCGGCTCCACCCCTGGGCGGGTACAATACTCACATTGCCAATCCCGGCGCTAGACAACAAACCAATAACAAACCAATAACTCAGCCCCATCAAAATTATATGAGGACTTGGGGGTACATAGCATATCACCCAATACAGGGTGCAACAGTGTACTTCATTAACCTTAGCTGGAAGCAATGTCTCAGAAGCTGCCTAAGGAAAGTTCAGGGAAGGCATTGGTGACATTCTTCAGAGCTCCCCTCTCCACCCATTCTGACCCTGCACCCTGAAGAAGCATAGCAACTGCCCAGGTTGGGTCAGATCTCTTTGCTAGCCTTTCTAGCTCCATACCGCTATATTTGAAATATTTACAAAAACCCGGAAATTTGTAGGGAAGTAGAAAAATAAACTGTCTTTTCCACTGGGTACTGAGGGAAATAGACTGAAAATGCAAGAGTAGTGAGCAAGTATGGGTGTGGTCATGGGAGAACAGGTTCTATCACCTCTGAGAAGATCCTCTCCCCAGGCCCTATCCCACCCCCGCCCTACCTCCTTCAGGGCACCAGGAAGCAGACTGAGCAAAGAATGCTTAGCAATCTTTCCTTACTGTTTACTTTATTTTGCGATGAAAATAATAAGGTAAACCCAGCAAAATTGTGGGGGTTTTATTTGTCTGTTTGCTTGCTTTTTAAATTTAATTTTATTTAATTTTATTTTTTATTTTTTTGCATCTACTGTAACATCAGCATCTTAATCTATGCAATGCTGAGATATTTGGCCAAACTTAGGCAAGGGATAAGGAGCTTGTGACGTCCCTGGGGTACAAGTTACTTATCAATAAATTGGGCTTGAGCTTAGTGCAGCATTATTTCAGAGAGCATGTATTTGCAGAATTCTTCCTTTGTCCATGAAGAAACAGGTGTAAATATTGGGCAACTATATGAGTTAAGACATTCAGCGATCTCGGCACTAGCCTATTTTGAGTTTAGTGTTTGGGGGTTTTTTCAGTAATGGGGATTGAACTCGGTGTTTTCATATAATTTTCAAATTGTCGCCAATATACATAACTTTTAAAGTACAACCATGGAATTTCCATTGCATTTTTTCCATGAAATATAAATGTACCTGGTCACTTGTCTTATGTCACTGTCAATACTGTACGCAGCAAGTTAACTGGCCACTTGTGAAGTTTGCGATGCACCAGTGAATTGGGAAGAATTAGGCTCAGAGGAGTGTCATCTTCATTTGATAGGATTCTGTTTGTACTTCTTAATCCTTACATATTTACAAGAATCTTCATCCCTAGGAAACAAACTGTGTCTATCTCTTTTTATATGACACTGATTTTTTTTTTCCTTTGGCTGGAGGCAAAATAATTATCTTCATCCAACATTTGTTTTGCTCATCCTTCAGTGAGAGAAATCAACCCAACAATCAATGTTCATCTTGAGCGTATTTTCGTGTGTGTGTGTGTGTGTGTGTGTGTGTGTGTGTGTGTGTGTGTTTTACTGGCTTGATATTTTTCCATGACATTAATAAAATCTAACATCCTCAGCATGGATCATTGTAAAAACAAGTTTCTCTATTACAACACATGAAAAATTGCCTCTCAAATACATCTCTGATACTTGTTGCTTTTTCCATGTATTTTTTCTACTGAACATTTGCAAATATTTGAAGGTGAGATATTTGGTAGAAGCCAACCTCTAGCAGATAGGAATAGGATTCATGTAGTATCATGGTAAACTGAAAGTATACAACAGTGACAATTATGAGTTTCTTTGTTGATTCTTCATAAACCCTAATGGTACCTGGTGGTTGGAAAATGTAAGGCAGATGGAAAGGCAATACTAGTTAATTTCATTTTTCTTGTAGTGAAATAAAACATGAATATAACACCAGCCATTTTTATAAACTCTGCTCTAGTTCAGATTTAGGTTTGTTACAAGTAAAAAGGTTTGATTTCTATGGCCTTATATACATTAGTAGAAATTTGAATAGCCGTGTGCCCAGAGCTATTCACTCTTCAAACTTAATTACAAATACACTCTTGCCTCATTCTTTATTTATTTAAATTCTCTCTTCTACCCTGACTTATATCAATTTATAATTTGACCTTCATTTTGTTTATCTCATAGCATTTTTCCATCAGAAAATAATAGTGGCAATCTTATTTCTGGGAATTTGCAGCATTTAGTTTATATTCCATGTTTACAAAATCATCAATCAAAACACCTTCTAGCATCAAGTTCAGAATTTCCCTTTGGATTCTATAGGGTAATAAACCTCTCATACAAATGTACGGATACTAACCAGCAGAAAATAATTCCTGGCAGTAGTTTTTTTTTTTTTTTTTTTTTTCATTTCACTAAGAATTAACAACTAAGCATAACTAGGGTTTCAAGCAGATTTGGCAGGTTATTTTTAAATGTGACTTAAAAGCACATTTAATCAGAAGTGCTTGCCTATTTTTATTCTCAATGAAACAGAAACTAAGTTCAGGTACTACATTAAAATGACAAGTAGTCATCGTTAATTTGCATATTACTGATAATAAATTTTCAGCATTTTTCCAAACAGAATAGTAGTGAACAGAAACAGTTTAAGACTTTACAGAGGCCACTGTGGAAGTCAGTGTGGAGATTCCTCAAGAAGCTAGGATTAGAGATCCCATTCAACCCAGCTATCCCACTTCTGGGTATTTTCCCAGAAGAATCGAAAACATCATACCACAGTGATATCTGTGCACCTATGTTTATAGCAACCCAATTTGTAATAGCCAGATCTTGAACAACCCAAGTGCCCATCAATCAAAGAATGGATAAAAAAGATGTGGTATTTTTATACAATGGAGTACAACTCAGCTATTAAGAAAGATTGCATTGAGACTTTTGTAGGTAAATGGTCACGACTTGAGACCATACTCGTAAGTGAGATAAATCAAACCCACATGTGTAAATACCATATTGTCTCCCTGCTGTAAGAAACGGAAAAGTATATATGATCCAAAATCTATAATAAATACTATGGAAGCGTAAAAAACAGCTCAAAGAGCAAAAGTAACTGGGAAGGGAATAGGTGGAAAGAGAAAAGGGAAGAGGAAAAGATATAAACCTGTATATATGTATATATAAGATAACTAAAATGAACACACTGCTGAATCTATTCATTATTGAGAAAGAACAGTTAATACTCATATGATTAGATTAATTTTACATGTCTATATCTGTTAATGTAAGTAACCATTTTAAAGATAGCAATACACAATATCGCAACCATTGTCAAGTTTCTATTATCCGATTTTGTAAATCTGCAATGTTACTGTTGTGTATTTACTCTAGTCTTTTGTTTGTCTCTTTTGCTTGTTGTCTTTGTTTTATATGTCTTTTTTCTGTTTTTTCTTCGCTTAAATAAAAAATAAAAAAAAAGACTTTACAGAGAATGAGATTAAAAAGCAAAGTTGTAGAAGATGAATGTATACATTTTTTATCAGTTTTGCATAAAGTCAGCGTTGTGTTGGGATATTAGAAAACACAAAAGACGTATTGGAACTCCACTCACAGTAGGTACTACAAGGGTGCCTTAGATAAAAAAGTTTTCTTTATCTACTGTTTTCTTTAGAGTTTCAGTTATTTTTCTTCATGAAAATTAATTTATCTCTGTAAGGAATTTTTCCATTTAAAATTCTACATAGTTTTTCCTTTTTTATTAATCTAGAATAATGCCTTTTTATGTAGTAGCAGTATCATATGGCTGATTTAACTACTACCACAAATTTAGTAATTTAGAAAAGCACACATTTATCATTTTATAGTTCTGAAGTTAGAAACCTGAAATAAGTGTGATGGTGACAAAAAGTAAGGTATTGCCATGGCTGATTGCCTGTAGAGAATTAAGGGAAATTCTATTTGATTTTTCTAGTTTCTGGACATTTCTAATGTATTTTGCTCTTAATCTCTTCTGTAATGAAATCTCCTTCTGCTTTCGTCATAAATGGATGCTTGTGATTACTTTTGGAGCCCATGTATATAATGCAGGATAATCTTATCATCTCCATATACTAAATTTAATCATACCTGCAGAAGTCACGTTTTTCCAGTTACAATAATAGTCATAACTCCCATAATTACGATCTTGATATCTTAGGGACCATTTTCTAGCCTATCATACATGCAATTGGCAATTTTTTTTTTATGTGTGTGTCAGTATTAAGCATGTTTGGCAAATATTTATGTATTAGCATAGAAATGTTAACACCCTACTATATTTATTTGTCTGAATATTATCTGATGAATTATCTCATGCACATGAAAACTCACAAATCTACATTATCATATAGATTACATCATATTTTTAGTATCTAGTATATCACACAGTGGTTTCAAGAGGAAAGATGAAAATTTCCCCAATCCAGAATACAATTCTTGTTGCTAGAAACCAAAGCTATTAATTTTATCATCACTTACGAAACCTACAGTGTTGCTCTGGTTTGTTTTGCTAGTGTATCTGAAAATACACCTAAAATACAAATGTAACAATTGCTGACATATTGTTTAAAGAATTAATTAAAGAAATAATGTCTTTTTTGCAGAACAATAACCTATGAGACTGGATAAGAAGCCTTCTTGAAAATTACAGAAACATTTAATTTTTGAGCTCTTCAAAGGTCACCACTGTGTGTTTGTGGATTATTGATATTAGCTTTGAGATTTCAGAAAGTCGTGATAATATTTGAGATGGAAGAATTTTTGACAACCAAAGAATGTAACATTTAGTGCATTTGAAATAAGATTGGAATAAATAGAAACCATGTTGAGTGGTACTGCTGGATGTTTGTTTCTATGATATTATTTATTAAACTACAAAAGAAGTGATAACTTAGCCAGGCATGGTGTGGGACATGCCTGTAATCCCAGAACTTGGGAGGCTGAGGCAGGAGAATTGTTGCAAGTTCAAGAATGGCCTGGGCTATGAAGTGAGCTCAAGGCTGGCCTGAACTTCATAGTGAGACCCTATCTCAAAAAGACAAAAAAAAAAAAAAAAAAAAGTGGCAGTTGGATGTCTTAGTTACTTTTCTTATGGATGGGACAAAATAATCAACATCCAAAGTTAAAGGGGAAAAGGTTTATTAGGCTCACAGTTTGTAAAGGTTTCCGTCCATAAACAAGTGACTCCAAGGCAGGGTGGCATGGCAGACAAGTCCTGCAGAGAAGAAATGCTCATCATGGGTAAAAGGAAGCAAAGTAACAAGGACCCTTAACAGTGTATTTCTGCCCCTTTTATTTTATCCAGATTATTCAGCATGGAGTAGCACTCACACCCTTAATCCTAATACCCTTGAGCCTAGCATTGCACCCCGAGTCAGTTCTAGCGTCAGCCACTCTAGTTCCAGTCACCTCTAAAAATCCCCAACTATGACCACATAAGGCTTGGGGGGGACATCTAGACACACCCATAACACTGGTTATTAAATTACAACAGAAATGGTAGCTTGGGAGAGCATGCATCTAATACTATCGCTCTGAGAAGCCAAGATGGTAGATTCGAGCCCAGCCTGGGCAATTTAATAATTTAACAAGACTATCTCAAAATTTAAAAATAATGTATTTAAGAATGGAGCTAGGGAAATAATTCAATATGAAGGGTTTGGGTTAAAATCCCAGTACCACAAAAAAAATTTAGAAAAATTATATCAAAGATTGGTAAGAATAAGTTCTTTGACCCAATACTGACTGTGGTGCATTTTGACCCAGCAATCAATGAATATCTCAGCCAGAGTAAACTCCAACAATCATTATTGTGGAAAAGTGGAAATAAGAAGTTGATGAGGATAAGATGACCACAACTGTAGGGACAGAAAACAAAAATATTGGTATATGAACCTCAGAAATCAATTTTGATTGGGATTCCCTGGGCAAACACTGGGGAGCTATTACTCCTATATCTTCAGACATGTATACAAGATTCAACACTCAACATTTCTAAACTAATGTAGCTATCCTGTTAACTTGATAGAGAGATGCACTGGGAATGATCGTTTCAGATTTCAAATGGAGTCAGAGCATGTTTTTGTGGAATGTATAATTTTAAAAGAACTATAAACTGAAACGTATCCACATTTATAAAATGAAGAGATTATACATTTTTTAAGCAATTTTTTTTTTTGGGGGGTGTGAGGAAGAAGATTCCCTGAAGGAAGTCACTGAACTGGTAGATAAATTTTATGAAGTTATATTATTGGCTACCACAAGTATCTTCAGTGTCTGTTTCTCATAGCTGAATACTTTTTTACATGTTGGCCCAAATTCTGACTTCAAACAAACAAACAAACAAACAAAAGTTCACTTGACAAATTACTTTTTCTGGCCTGTGTAGCTCTTTTTGAGCAAATTTAGTCAGCTGGGAATGAGCCACTGAATTAGTGAGAGCTGGGACAAACTTCAAGCGTTCGGAATCTGAGTCTTAATTTCTACGGAGCCTTCTAGGAACAGAAAGAGGAGGAGAGAGAGAGAGGGAAGGAGACAGAGAGAGAGGAGACATTATGGTGTTCTTATAAATGTTTATACTGTGAGCCGGGTGTGGTGGTGCACGCCTTTTATCCCAGCACTCAGGAGGTTGAGGTAGGTGGAGCGCTGTGAGTTCGAGGCCAGCTTGGGCTACGACTTGAGCTACATAGTGCGACCCTACCTCAAAAAATTAGGGCTGGGAGTTTGGGTCAGTGACTTAAGCACCAGGTGCAAGGCTGCGAGTTCAATCCCCAGTGCCGAAAAAAAGAAAACGTTTATACTGTGAAATGATTAAGTAAAGCAAATTAATAAATCTGTCACCACCTCACACATGTTCATTTTTGCTCTTAACATTTTTAAATCCATATTGTTAGAAAAAAATATGCATTTATTTGTTTTGGGTGACTACCGGGAAAAGAAAAATTTATCCTTAAAGTAATATTTGGACATATATGTGGAGTTTGCTGTCATGTTTTGACTCATGTATGCTTTGGGTAATGCTCACCTCAGGGTAATTGGCATATTCATCGGTTTAAATTCTTATCATTTCTTTTTGATGAATACATTAATGTACATATTTAAACTGTATTCACCTTGCTATGCCATAATTTTAGAATTACAAAACATTTTTATTTATTATATTCACAATTCTGTTAGACAATCACTAAAGTTTATTCCTCTAGAATGAAGGAAACTGTACCCTTTGATAGATATTTCCCCTTTCCTTATACATCCTCTCTCTCACCCTCTGCGGGTCCCTGCTCCACTCTGCAGTCTATTAGTCTGACACTTTTAGAGACCATGTACACATGTTATCATGTAATATTTGTCTTTCTGTTTCTGGCTTGTTTAACTTAGCACGATATCCTTCACATTCATCTGATGTCACAAATAACAGCATTCTCTCTGTTTTAAAGTTGTATACTGTTCTGTTGCATATATATACATCTTGTTCATTATCCATTCATCTCCTGAAGGAACTTGATGAAATACTAGGACACCTAACTTCTATATCTCACCTATTGTGAAGAATGTTGCAACAAACATGGGACATCCAATAACTCTTTGGCATGCAGACTTCGAATCTTTTGAATGTATATTCTGAGGTGAGATTGCTAGATAATATTTCAGCTCTATTTTTAGTTTTTGGCAGAACTTCCCTATTTTATTGAGTTAGAGCTGAACAGATTCAACCAACACTATACAGTGTGCACTTTTTCTCCACAACCTTACAAATACTTAGCTTTTTGTTCTTTTGATGATTGTCATTCTAACAAGTGTGAGGTTATATTGCATTATGGTTTTAATTTGCAATTATTAGCAATGTTAATAACTTTCTCAAATAACTGTTGGTCTTATTTGTATGTCTTTTAAGAAATATCTATTTAGGATATTTGCATCATTACAAATTAGGTTGATTTCTTGCCATGGTGTTTTTTTTTTTTTTTAGAGGAAAAAAAGACACATATAAGAAAGACAAAAAGCTAAAGAGACAAACAAACGACTACAGTAAATGCACAACAGTAACATTATAGGTTTACAAAACAGGATGATAGAAACTTGACAATGGTTGCAATATTGCGTATTGTTATCTTCAAAATGGTTGTTTACATTAACAGATATAGACATGAAAAATTGATTTAATCTTGAGTTTTAACTGTTCTTTCTCAATAACTAATACATTCAGCAGTATGTTCGTTTTAGTTATCTTACATATACATATATACAGATTTATTTCTTGCCATGGTGTTTTAATTTATTACATACTTTAGATATTAGAATCCTATTATATACATGATTTACTAACAATTTAAATTGTTGTTGAGAAGATTTTACTTTGGCACAGTCCCATTTGTCCATATTTTATTTTATTGCTTTTGATTTTAATGACATAGCAAAAAAATAATCATTCAAATAAATGTAGTAGAGATTTTTCCCACACTGTCTTCTCATAGTTTTACTTTTTTTGTTTTAATTCATTTTGTGTGGTTTTTTTTTGTATATGGTGTGAAAGAAGGGTTTAATTTAATTCCTCCAAATGCAGATAATCAGTATTTCCATCATCATTTATTGAAGAGATTGTGCTCTCTCCATTATTTGGTCTTGATACCTTTGTCAAGAATCAACAGATGATAAATTTATGGGTTTATTGCTTGGCAGTGTATCCTATTTCATTGGTCAACTTGGCTGTTTTTATGCTGTTTTGCTGTTTTGATTATTCCTTTGTAACAGATTTTTAAGCCATATAGTGTAATGCTTGAAGCTTTTTTTTTTTTATCTTTTAAGATTGCTTTGGTAATTCAGGGGCTTTTGTTGTTTTACATGAACTTTAGGAGTATAGTCTTTTTTTATTTTTAGGAAGATGGAATGGCAATTTGAATAAGGGTTGCATTTTTCCATGACTCATTTTGATATAACTGCAAAGTTTTGTAGATTATTTTCAGTAATACCTGTATTTAAACAATGTTAATTCCTCCAATTCAGGAACCTGGGTAACTTTTCGTTTACTATGTTGTGTAAAATTTCTCTCAGTGAACTATGTATTTCTTTATTTTATTTTATTTTATTTTATTTTCAGTATACCCATCTAATCTCCTTCATTAAAATTACTTTTAAAGTTTTTGGTGATACATAGATGAAGCTGATATTATTTTCTTTTTGAGATATGGTTTTACTATGCAGTTCAGGTTGGCTTTCAACTCAATTTGTAGCCTAGGCTGGCCTTGATCTCACAGTGATCCTCCTGCCTTACCCTTCCAAATGCTGTGATTGCAGATGTATTCCACAATTTCCAGGTGGAAATGATTTCTTAATATCTTTATCAGACTGCTTGATCTTGATTTAAAGAAATGCTACTGTCTTTTGAGTAATGATTTTGTAACCTGCAATTTTACAGTTTATCAGTTATAGTAATTTATTTTTATCATTAGAGTTTTTCATATAAAGATCAAGTCACCAGAGAACAAAAATGATTTCACATTTTTTCCTGTTTGAAAGTTTCTATTTCTTTCCTTTTTAAACTTGTCTAGTTAAAGTAGTTAGAAGGATATTGAAAAAAAGGGGCAGGCTGGACATCCTTGTCTTGTTCCTGGAAATCTTTCAGATGTATATGATAATAGCTATGAAGCTTCGTGTATGCTTTAACTTTTATCAGGAAAAGATATTCGACTTTATCAAATGACTTTACTGCATTCAACAAGATGATCATATGGTATTTGTTCTTCAATCTCTTAATGTGGTGTTTCCCATATGAAGTCATTTCTATATTAGTGAATCATAGTATTTACTTGCTCATCACTGGGAGCAACATCTGCAATTTTGAAAAAGGAGAGGTTTAGTTTGTGCACAGTTTTCAGTGGGTTCAATTTAAATATAGCTGGCTCCAAGGTGTGGCAGAGAAAAGCTTCTCATCCTATGGTGGTTACAAAGCAGAGATGAAAGAGAGGTGATTGGGAGAAGGAAACACTATTCTGCGGTCAGGGCCTACCATAGTAACTCAGCTCCAACCAAGCCCCACCTCCTAACACCTCATTCAGGTGCTGAACTCATCAATGGATAAATCAACCATGAGAAAAGTGCTCACATGATCCAATCACTACCCAAAAACATGAGAGTTTGGAAAGACATTTTAGATCTAAACCATAACATGAACCATCCTTCTGCCAGAGAGATAAACTCCAATTGATTAATATGAATGATCAACTTATTGTGCTTTTGAATTCTACTCAGCATCATTTTGATGAAGAGTTTTGTATCTATGTTCATTGGATTTTTTTTTAATTTTAAACAAAAGAAATGTAAGATACCAAAGCAAAACAATTTCACAACCAGCCGATAGGAGAGTGACAATAATCGCATATTGCATATTGTTATATTTAAAGCAATTATTTAGGATAAAAGATATAAACATGAAATATTGTCCAAAAAATTATTAGTACACAACTTTTGCCTCAATGACTCAGCAGAAACCAGCTATATGACTATCTTTTTGTTATGATTGCTCTATTATTTTCAAATAAACATTTCACATTAAAAATGAAATCTCAAGATGACCCTGTGAAAACTACTTTTCACTCAAAATTCTTTTTCTTTAACTGTCTTAACTAATTTTTTTCTATACATAGATTTTCTTTCAGTTCCTCACACAAGTGCAACAATACAATGGTTACATATGTGTGACTTATTTAGTTCATTGAGAAGTATATTTTCAATACTCATCCATTTAAGAGTGCAAGTGTCTAGTTTATCATTCTTTAAAACTGAGTAGTATTCCATCATATAGAAATACCACATCCTTTTTATCCATTCCTCAGTTGAGGGGCATTTAGGTTGTTTTCAAGATCTAGCTATTATGAACTGGGCAGCTATGAACATAGGTGCACATATATCGCTGTTTTAGGATGTTTTTAATTCTTTCAGGAAAATACCCAAAAGGGGAATAGCTGGGTCAAATGGGACCTCCAATCCTAGTTTTTTGAAGAATCTCCACACTGACTTCCACAGTGGTTGCACCAACCTGCATTCCCACCAATAGTGGAGAAGGGTTCCTTTTTTGCCCACAGCCCCTCCAGCATTTGTTATTGGTTGACTTCTTAATACTAGCCATTCTTTCTGGGTTGAGGTGGAATCTCAGTGTTACTTTCATTTGCATCTCTCAAATGGCCAGTGCTGTTAAACATTTTTCACGTATTTATTTGCTGTTTCTACTTCTTCATCTGAGAAGTGTGTGTTCATCTCAGATGCCCATTTTTGGATTGGGTCTTTAAATCTTGGAGGACTGATTTTTTTAAGTTCTTTATATGTTTTTTGTATTAATCCTTTATCTGAGGGACAACTGGCAAACATTTTCTCCCAGATTGTGAGTAGCCTTTTCACACTGCTGGTGGTTTCTCTTGCTGTCCAAAAGCTTTTCAATAGGATGAGATCCCATTTGTTGATTCTTTGCGATAGTTCCTGTGCAGTTTGGCTTTTATTCATAAAGTCTTTGCCTACACCAATGTCTTCAAGGGTTTTACCTACTCTATTTTCCAGCAGATTTAATGTTTCTGTTATAATGTTGAGCTATTTAATCCATTTAGATTTTAACTTAGTATATGGTGAAAGATAGGGGTCCAATCTTAATCTTTGGCATGTGGAAAGCCAGTTTCTCCAACACCATTTATTAAAAAGGCTATCTTTCTTTGTCAAAGATAAGGTAACTTCGTGTGTCTGGAGTTGTTTCTGGATCTTCTAATCTATTCCATTGATCCTCGGGTCTGTTTTTTTTTTTTTTTTTTTTGCCAGTACCACACTGTTTTTATTACAGTAGATTTATAGCATACTTTCAGGTCAGGAATTGTGATGTCCCCGGTCTTGTCTTTGTTGCCTAGGGTCGCCTTTGCTGTTCTAGGTCTCTTCTTGTTCCAGATGAATTTTAGGATTGTTTTCTCTAATTCTGCAAGATACATTTTTGGTATTTTGATTGCAATTGCATTGAATCTGTGTAACAGTTTTAGAAGTATGGCCATTTTGACTATATTGATTTTTCCTACCCAAGAGCATGGGACATCTCTCATCTTCTAATATCCTCTTGAATCTCCTTTTTCTGACTACTATAGTTTTCACTATAGAGGTCTTTTACATCATTCATTAGATTGAGTCCTAAATATTTCATTTTTTTTGGATGTTATTGTAAATGGTATTATTTCCCTAATTTCTCTCTCAGTGAGATTCTTATTTATGTACAAAATTGCTACTGATTTTTGAGTATTGACTTTGTAACCAGCTACATTGCTAAATCTGCTTATTAAATCTAGAAGTCTCTTGGTGGAATTTTTGGGCTCTTCTAGGTAGAGTATCATGTCATTTGCAAACAGTGATAATTTAACTTCTTCCTTTCCTATCTTTATTCCTTTTATTTCTTTCTCCTGTCTAATTGATCTGGCCAAAGTTTCCAGAACTATGTTGAATAAGAGTGGAGAGAATGGACATCTTTGTCTTGTTCCTGATTTTAGAGTGAAAGCTTTCAGTTGTTGTCCATTTAGTATGATGTTGGCTATTGGCTTTTCATAGATAGCTTTTATCAGATTGAGATAAAGGCCATCTATTCCAATTTTCTGCGGAGTTTTTTTTTATCATGAATGGGTGCTATACTTTGTCAAAAGCTTTTTCTCCATCTGTTGAGATAATCATATGACTTTTATCCTTGGCTCTGTTAATATGATGTATTACATTTATGGATTTACATATGTTGAACCATCCCTGCATCCTTGGGATAGTTGTCCTGTAAATTTTGTTGTACTCTCCTCTTTGGCATTAATATCAATGTGTTTCTGGCCTCATACTGTGACAGAAAATGCATCCTCCCAACCAGTATACTTCAGTTTCTTAGTTGTTTAGGTACTAGTACCTCTTCCAGTTTCAATTGTTTCTGTCTCTTAGAAACAACTGTTCACTGTGATGCATAGCTGGTCACAATGATGCACATTGTATAAACCAATACCCAGTTGACAAGCCATTCTGCCTCTGTAGTTTCTGCTTGTTTATTTCATATAATCCTAGACCACCAGAGAGCAGAGTCTGATATTCTGGGAATGATTCTGATCAGTACCCTTTGATGTAAATAAATCTGACTCCAAATCCTACGTGCTGTTTTGATGTTTCTGCTTGCCACTATATCTGGTGCATTGGTTAGGAAGAACGAACTGTGCTGACCTCTTTGGTCACTGGCCATGGCCTTCACAGACAGAGCAAAGACCTCTCCAGGTCCCAATGTGAAGGCATGCCCTTGAGATTTCTCAGAGGTCTGGAGGAAGATTCATGGCTCCCCACTAGAGCAGTTCACAGCAAATCCCAAAGAGAGTTGGACACTGTCTATCTGTCTGTCTGCCTGCCTATATAATTCTGGAGACCACTGAGGGGACCCTAGTTAGTCAGTCTGTCAGTGCTGCTCAGTTCAAGCAGAAGAGCTTGATCAACCCTTTTTAAGCTATGATCACCTTCAAGGAAAGAGGGGTTGGACTGTTTAACCTCTGAGTAGCTACTGAATGATTGTGTGAGTGAGTGAAATGGATAGCATAAACATTAGGCTGCTCCATCTATGCAACAAGACTGGGAAGCACTGGTCATGGTGACTAACTGGACCCTCACCTGTGGTTCTGTGGTGATCCATATATGGCATCACAGGGGCCTTGTGCCCTCCTTAGCTAACCCATGCCTAAATCCCTGGGAAAGGCATGACCAGGTGGACATCTGAATGGTCTCTCTCTGACAGGCACCACCCTTTGTCTGTTGTTCCATCATTCAAGAGTACACAACATAAACTGTAGGGAAATAGAATGAGAACTAATCAATTAAAACCGACAGTCTCTGACTGCAAGAAAGGGAGCTTTTATGGAGTTAAAAACGAAACCAATCCGCTCCCCTGAATCTCCAAGAAAAAAAGGATAAATGGCTAATTCTTACTGAAAATTCTGCCTCTGCACTCTCATCAGCTGCCTCAGTTGATACCACCTGCAACTTCACGCCCTGCTCTCCACTCATCTACTTCTAATCAATTGAACCATCCATTGGCTGCATTTGGTTACAGAAGCCCTCTCCCGAGCATCTTCTGCTTACATGCCTACCTGAGTCAGATGGTGTCTTCTAATGCCCACAACTCCTTCTGAGTTCAACATATTGGCTGAGGAAAAATTGACCTGTCAGCTCTGAAAAATGAGTTGTGCCCTGTCATGCCTGAATAGATAGGACAGACCAAACTCTATCAAACTGGGCCCCTGAGAGCCTATGGTCATTGAAAAAGACAGCAACAAACCTATGACTTTCCTGGTAAACAATGGTACAGAACACTCAGCCTTCAAAAGTTTCCTCTGTCAAAGTTACCAGCATGGAGGCAACTGGGTCTTTTCCCTCTTGCTCCTTCTATGAGGCACAAACTTACAGTCTGGGAGGACATCTTCTTTACACCAAGTCAGTCAGCCTCTCTGTGCTTTCAATTTTGACTGTTCTCTGAGAGAAGGATGGTGCCTGCATCAATCTGAGACACATAACTGCAATGCTGATTTGTTAACTTTAGGTCAGGTTAAAAGTGGATCTTTATTAAGCCTTCCTGTCTAGAAGAAGCTCTCCACCAAAAATGTCTATCAATTGGGAGGTAAATATTCTACCACCTTCACTCTCCTAGGGATGGAAAAATACTAAAATATATGTTATTTTCTGGTTCTTAATGATTTCCAGTAAAACAGAAAACCCCTTGCCTGTGTGAAAAGGGGTCTGGTAATTTTGATAAGGAGGAAAATTACCTCCACCACAACTAACAAAGATGTACTGTCCACATCTTAAAATTTTAATGTGTCAGATAGGGAATACATCATTATATTGCTTTTCTATCACAAGTATAACAAATGAATATTTACACTATTTAATGGCTTGAAACAAGGCAGGTTCATTGTCTTCAGTTTCTCGAGGTGAGAAGCTCACAAAGGACCTTTCTTGAAGCTAAAATAAAGGGCTCTGAGAGGGATGCAATCACTATGGTAGATCTAATAAAAATCAATTTATTTGTCTTTTCTAGATTTCACAGACTGTCTGCATTCCTTGACTGAAGGACCTCTTTCTATAACCATTCATTCCAACCTCTGTTGTTTTTATCACAGACTTTACAATAGGTTCCTCAATGCCTACATGGTTAAATGAAATACAACTCAGTTTAAAAGGAAAAAACAAAACAAAACAAAATAACTCCATCAGTGTAATATTTATCATATTTTAATATATCTATTAGGTATGTTATTCAGTATGCTTACAGCTCTCAGTA
This sequence comes from Dasyprocta punctata, assembly GCA_004363535.1. NCBI lineage: Eukaryota > Metazoa > Chordata > Mammalia > Rodentia > Dasyproctidae > Dasyprocta > Dasyprocta punctata. The sequence continues at coordinate 35,130 of RJWM01008511.1, read as the reverse complement.
TCATACTTATATGGCAACAGAATTATTTTTTTTCTTTAATGTATACAAAGTCCATGAGTTTATACTGCCCTTGCTTCTGGTATCACTCTCTTTTTTGGCAGATGGTTTAAACTGGTTGATATACAATTGACAATTAAATAAATCAGTTCTGGATTAGTGATTTTGTCACATTATTCATCATGAAACTTGGATAGAGAGTTATAAAGTTCTCAAGAACCCTGTAAAGTTAACTACATATATATGGCTAGTTAGTTAGTCAGTTAATGTAAATAAGATTTCCAAGACTTCGATTTTTTTAAATTTACTTATAACTTCTACTACTTATTCACCAATGTCAAGGACATACAAAAATTTTTTTATTCTTTATGCAAACTATACACATACTTATACCTCTAACAAGACTAGAACTTCTTCATGAAAATGCCAACTCAAAGGCTTTGGTTTAGAAGTATAATAAAAGCAAAGACAACCAATTAGTCTTGTAATTTTTTTCTTCTGTGTAGGATGAAATTGAGTACTTAATAATGTGTATTACCTTGTTTTGTGGGAATAAATGTGCAGAAATCTGTATGTACTAAAAATCCTTGTATGAATTTGCATTTCCATCACTTCTCCAGATTACAAAGTCTACCTGGAAAATCACTGCCATGTGGAATTTTACTGCAATGAAACATAGAGCAGACTTACACTGAACATTTCTATCCACTGACTGCAGTGACCCTTTGCATTAGATTTGAGCATTGGCTGGCAGGGACTTCATGTACAACTCAGAGACCATGTGTTACAGTATGGTCAGATGGCCCTCACTTAAGCCTCATGCAATCATGGACAGGGCTGAGTCTGGTGTTCATAACTGGTTTGTTGTCTAGCGCTGGGATTGGTAATATGAGTGTTGCACCCACCCAGCCGTGAAATCGACATACAGTGTAAGGGTGGGTAGAAGGTTGTTTTCCTGTTCTTGCTGGCTCACCTTGCTATTGGTAGACACCATGAATGGGGGCCCCGCGATGTCACCCTGCTTTGCAGCCAGCTGAATATGGACTGAAACCTCCAAGAACTGTAAGAAATAAACCTTTCCTTTCCTAATTTTGGGCATCAGGTATTTTGTCTCAGCAATGAGTGAAAAGTAACTGAGATACCGTGATATAGGGAAAACAACAATAAAATAGAAAGGGACAGTCTTACCTCCCTTTACCATCTCTTGTGGGTAAGGAGCCACTTTCAAGAGGCAAATAGAGTAAGTGAAACCATACTGGAATGAGAATCAGACCCCATCCTTCCACAGAAAATCATTTTTCTTCATGCATTCTTTCTTTATCCACAATAAATAACTCGATAACATATAACTGGTTATTTTTTTCACTGATAGGAATATACTTTTCCTTATAAAAACAAATTTCATGATGAAAAGAAAGAAGGAACTACTTCTCCTTCTCTTAGAAAATTACTTTAGAAAGTTTCTAAATTCTTTCTTCCTTTAAACCAAATGTGAATCATTTTAAAGCTAAGTAAGAGTTTTGACAACTTTAGGAACAGGAATGTCTTTCTCAAATGCTTCGGGCCATCTCTTTAAGATGTAATCACCAAGAAAGACAGCATCCCTATCTCCTGAGTTTTGTAGGTGGTAGGAGTATAACTCTGGTGGGCTTTCTGCTCCCAGTTGTAAGACCACGTCTTGGCCCAAGAATATGAGAATTTTATTTTTCTCTGGTTAAAGCTAATTAATGCACACAGGTGGTCACTCCAGATACTAAAAGACTTTGAATGCACTGTGTGTGAGGATTAGTTGAATTTATCTTAGAAAATTTAAGTAAAGGGTTGTCCCTACTTTGTTGTATAATAGAATGGGATTTCTTTTTTGTTTTTGCATTCAAATTGCAGACTGGGTTGAAACTTGCAAACCTCCTGCCTTAGTATCCTAGCATGCTGGGATATTAGAGGCAAGGGTCACCATGCACAGATTGTATTTGACATTCTTTAGCAGAACACGTATGATGTGCTTCACATTCTGAACTAATAAATATTCAGTCATAAAATTGTTTTTCTCTTCTACTCTCATGAAAAGTTCTTCTGGTTTGTGAAGACCTGTTGATTTTAATTATCTTTTCACCTATACCTGAATATATCCTATACATTCAAAAGTGATCATAATGATGAAATTATAACCCTCATTTTTACTCAGTTGCACTTTTTTATTATAGCCAAAGTGAATTTATGAGGTAAAAACAATAAACTAGTCTTTGGTTAATCATTGGTTATCAATCCCGTATTTTTTGTCCATATAATCTGAATCTTCAGATGAAATGTTGAAATGTTGTATTGTAAGAAAAGAAGCATTTACAATATATAATTTATATATATTATAAATAATATGTGCATACCACAATTATTTTCATTGCAAAATTCTCTAAATTGAAGCCAAACATGAACACCTAGCAGCCTTTCCCACACAAGTTATGAAGTGGAAAACAAGATCAAATTATCAAATGATAATCCAAAATTCAAGGGAAGCCTTAAACTGCAGAATTTGAGCCAAGAACAGTGATACACTCCTGTAATCCCAGCACTTAGACTGAGGTAGGTGGATCACCACAATTTCAAGACCTGTCATAGTTACGTAGCAAAATAACAATGGCAGCTTGAACTACATAGCTAGTGTCTGTCTCGAAAAACCAAAATAAATAAATTAATTAATTAAAAATGCAGAGGTCGAGTAGTTTAAGTTTCACAGCCATAGAATGTCTATTTTAAAATAATTCTTGAGCACAATAGATAATTATGAATATGCTGTTCCAGTACTACTCTCCACTTGCCAAATGTAAGACATATAGAAAGGAGGAAATATTATCAGATTTAAATTTGTTGGGAGTGTTTTACAAACATGAAGTAATTTTTAAAATGCTTGGGTTAATCTGAGTTTTTTATGACATTCTCTAGGATATGAAGAAGTAATTATTCATATGATTTTTTTGGAAACAGTGATTTTCTAATCATGCTGAGATAACATAGATTCCTCCTACTCAGGGTCACCTTGGCAGCTATGTTGGTATTGACTGAATAAACCCTTAAGAACCACAGATGCTATGGTTACATTAGCCATGTTTCTTTAATTCAGTTTGTGTTTCAAATCCACAAGATGCTTTCAGCTGGTAGTGGCAACCATGCTCTCTATAATTAGATTGTTATTACCCTTAAAGGACATATCTAAAGAGATCCAGCCGTTTCTTTTCTTTTTTTCCCCCTACAATTTCAGGTATACCAGCCCTGACAAATTTCCTCTGAGCTTTTTCTCTAGAGACTTAGAATCCGTGGTTTTTAAAGATTTAAATTAGTCACAGGGCACCAGTAGCAGAAGCTTTGCAAGATTTTGCTTATTCTCAGTCTTTAACTAATTGCCCCATTTAAATGGCAGCCAACTTAAAAAAAATAATCAATAGTTGCTTTACTCAGATGTTGGTTGAATCACAAAAACTCCACTTTGTATATTACTTTGTCATTCAACACACTATCATATCATTCTTTAAACCACTTTTTCTTTTTCAAAACTCCAATTGTACAGCCTGCCAAGTCCTATGTTATTTGGTCTCAAACAAATATTATATTTAATCTTCTCCACTAATCAGTCTAATGGTTGGAAGAAACGAAACAGCTGCCTTGCAGGATCTCTAAATGCCGAGCATGCATGTCTCACCATCAATAACACATTATTGCTCTGAACGGAAGTGAAATTCGAGACAATTGATGCCTCAGCTGCTGAGGAAGCAGAGGAAGCATCAGGTGATAGAAAGTTGCTTGCGCAGTAAAATTGCTTCATGCTGAGGAGTTCAACCATCAGGAGTTCACTCTAAAAGTCCTGCTTCACTGGACTGAATGATGCTGTTGAGTGACTTATTTCAAATGAAAGAGAAATCCTGACTTTGTATTCTGGATCTTTAGAAGTTCACAGTTTTATTGTACTAGATGTCTAAAGCCATAATGCTGATCTTTGTCTCAGTCACACTTACTTGAAAATCATGGCTGCAAACAATGCCTGTATCTTTGAAACTGAGTGAATATTTTTGACAACCTCAGCAAATACAGTAAGGGGCCATGACCTGTGTGAGTCCTGGGTGCAGATTGCAAAAGGACACATACTCAGTTTTTGCTGATCACTTGTGGAATGCTATCTCAGGGGGATTAGCTATGCTGGAGAAAGGACAGCCCCTCTAGGCTGCGTGGAAAGACCAAATATTAAGAGCACACAGAGATATAAACAAAGGTACTAGAGGAGCTCAGCAATACTCACCCCAGTTATTTGATTGTCCCAGGCCAGATGTCAGTAATAGCAGAAAATTTCCATCATTGTACAAACCCCAGCCACTACAGAACGCGACTGTGTGAAACTCCTGTAGTGTGAACAGCCTACCCAAGCCAAATCAACCCTCAGAACTTGAGAGCAAAACACCTGAGAGTTATTAAGGAACTGAACTGGGGTGTAAATGTATGTAGAAAACATTTGGCTGCCCCTTTTAATAAGGGTTTTTCACACATTAAAAAATACTGACTTGTATGATTTTCCTCTCTTTTATATACTTTATGTAGTATCATGTTAATACTAAGTTGAAATACTGAATTGAAAATTCCTGAGGAGAAACATTTATGATACAATAATAAGTGAATGAGATTAAATTAGTGAAAAAAAAACAAATAAAATCCAATGTGGCAGATGTTTTGCTAATCTTTTTCTCCGGTATTGAATGTGAAACACTAAGTCATTAACCTATTTAAGCCAAAGATTGGCATGTTTAGAATTTTTTGCATGAAATTCATGTCACCTGGAGATATTCAAGGAATGAAAATTTGAAGAGAATATATTTCATAATGTTCCCTGTTATGGGTGTTCCAAAAATGGATCACTAAGTATGAAAGTGTTGTGTTATCTCCTCATTAAAAAATATAAATTTGTATGAATCCTTTTGTGGGGACTTTTTGTTAGCTGAAATACTCATTGTGTTTAAAGAATAGAGCATTATCTAGTTTTTTGTTCACTCTTTCCACAGATGAAATGTATTATGTTCTTTTGAAATTCCTAATATTTGGAAGACATTTTATAAGCATTATAGAAGGAGATAAGAAAACTATGAAACATGAATTTTTTTAATTCTTTAAGATAAAAATCACCCAAGATATTTATAACACTTCTGATAAATTTCTCTCACTGTCATCACACTATATATCATTTTTATATTTATATATTATATCCTTGTATGAACAGTTAATTGGACCTAAAAAAATATTAACTACATATATCTATAAATTACATGAATATTTTTGTTAATGCATACTTGCATTTTATTTTCTTGGACTGATACTCAAAGTCACATTCTAAGAAAGACTAAATAAAGAATCATCCTTGCTTCCCAGAGTGAGGCAATTTATGTCTTATTGGGAGCAGGAATTCTGTGTCTGTAACCTCTTTTCTAAATCACCTTTGTCCTTTGTCATATGTTTTATCTTCTCCTTTTGAAATATCTTCACTTATATTTTTTCTTTTAATTCTATCATGGTGGAACCCTGTATCCATTACGATGAGGTAGGTTAAAATAAAATCAAGAAAAAAATGCCTAAAAATCGCAGCACTTTGATACAAAAATATTTCTCTCTCATACATACCTGACATGGTCACCCAGAAGGACAGGAAGACATCTCTGCCAACTTCAGGTCGCCAGGCTCCAGGAAGACAGAGCAGTGCAACACACAGCATTGCAGGTCACCTTGACCAAGAGGAGCGAGGATCCTGTAAGTTCCTGTATTGACAACTGAATGCTTAAGCGTACTCATATATTGTGTCCTATTGGCTCATACTAGTTAAAACCTATAATCAGGGAGACAGCAAATAAAACCTGTCACATGCCTCAAAGTATCTGACTAACAACATCAATGATGACCATGGGAATAAAGCTCTTAAGTGATGCAGTGTAAATTTACCATTTTTAAATGTGTAGGGTATAATAAATGTTTTATTTCATTCCACAAATATATATTGAGTACGTGGAACATTCAAGGCAGAAAGTCAAAAAATTAATTTAATTTAAATTAAATGAATAATATATTTTCCTCCAGATTACTCTAAATACAGTACAAGAGATATACCGGAAAGAGTACAAATAAATGTGTCAGAACAGTAAAAAGTTACAATGTGAGCAAGGAAGAAACATTAATCCTACCTAGGAGCGGTATAGAGGTTTCATCATATTTTCCTGGAAATCTTTTATTTTAAAATTCAGCTGTACAATTAATCTTGATGAAAATGACTCAAAAATGCTTCCTTACAATTCACAAGATGTTTAGATTGCAAAATTTAAGTTCTACTTGTGGTTTCAATTCATTTCAAAGAAATAATAAGACGCTCCTATGCCATGTTTTATAAATGAAACAGAAAAAGCAGAATATCACATGGTATATGTTACAAGTTAAAACTACAAATTAATAATGAATAATTGAATAAAAATTCCCATAAATTAAAGGAAGATCAAAGTAACAACTGGTAATTGTGAACAATCATGCAATATGAGGCACTATGATAGAACTATACCCTATGACCCTGACGACATGTCACATATAACTCTTGGTTGGAAACACTCCCTCTTTTCAGGTTTGTGCATGAAGTGACATGTCTGAGGTTTCTCTGCCCTTAAATACCAGAATAGCTATTAGAAATAACCTTGGATATCAGGATACAGATTCCTAACTCTTACTAAATGTCATGAAATTTAAGCAGATTTTCTGGAATTCATTTAGATGGGTACACGTGTGTATTATTGGTATTTTGTATAATAGATAGCTGTAAAAAGCAATTATTCTACCTAACCTAGATTGATTTTCTTAATACAACTGAGTTGTATTAAATGAAAATAGTTGGCTCATTATTTAATGCCAATAGATTAAAACTAAATGCTTAACAATGTTACAATGTGCATGTTTTTTCAAAGGCTTTTTCAGTATAATCAAAGGATCTCATTTAGAAAATATAAATTTTTGAGTGACAAATCCATAAAACAATGTTGTTGTTATTAAAGTGGAGCATATTTTGACCTTTATTTAGTTAGTTAGTTAGACAGTTAGTTAGTTAATTTTTTGAGACAGAGCTTTGCTCTGTACCTCCAGGCTGGCCTCAAACTCATGGTGATCCTCCTGCCTCTGTCTCCTGAGTAATGATTGATTTTTAAAAGAAATGATATATATAGGATATTAAATATCACATAAAGGTAGTTGAGAAGGTAAATTTGTATTCTTAACAATTGCATATTCAAATAACTCTAAAAGCAATACAATAAAGTGTATCATACTTTTGGATGTAAATATTATTCTTTTATGTTCCTCTCTTTCCTGATTGAGAATATTTGATTAAATACTCATAAAATCTCCAGACGGAATTTGAAATACTCTATGGTCTGATTCTGTCTGCTTTTAATACACAAAGTGGAAAGGTATGCATATGAGAACAGAGAACATATTAATAACCAAGTCCTCATTACCTTTTCACTTGTCTAGTAGGATATAATGTTATCTAGAGATGATTTATTCCCAATCAATTAATTTTAAACTCAAATTAACTTTTTCTGCCAAGATGAAAAATACTAAATGTTTCAAGAATGATGAAAGACTATCTAGGCAGCAACATTTTGAAAGATTCAATAACAAAACTTTATCTTCTCTTTTATTCTTATTCATAAGAAGTGTGAGAGATTAATTTGAAAAAAATAAGACTTGAACTTCTGGATATATATTAAGTGTTGAAAAATACATAATTGAACTTCTATAGGAATAATTTTCACTTAAGAATTTCATATTCATTCCAGAATTTTTTCTACTTTGATTCATAATATATTTGTTTCCACACTGAATAATGTATTCCACTGTTTTGAAATCCCTTAGATGTCACCATTGACCACTATCACCCTTGCCATCAACTTATTTGACAAGAACCCCTGAGTGATGCCATGATTACTCTTACCACATTCTCTTCAATGCAGTGATTTCTCCAAATTTCACTCTTAAATTAATGCTTTTTATACTCTGTAGACAGTAAATGCTTTTTTGTTAAGAGTCTACTAATTCTAAAATAAAAAAACAAAAAGAACTATCGAAGAACTAATTTGAGGCTTAAAGCCAAGTTTCTGTAATAAGCAATTTCTACATCTAGAACACTAAAACAACCAGTTTCCAATTATAAAAATAGACAAGATTCATCTTCTCATTTCTGCCTTGCAAACAATAATCTTATGCATTACTTTACCACATCAGTTGTACCTTCTCCAGGTAAGTTTCCCATAGGTAAGACAAACTCTTTCCCTGCTTAAATAATAGGCATTTGATGAACATATTATGTAATTCCTTGTGTACATGCATGGGACGATATTTTTGGAGAAAATATTAAAATATATATAACAGGAATAAATAGACATGTGAAAAATCCTGAAATGTGACAAGCCAAAAGCAGGAACATGTGAAGGAAAAATGAAAACAGCAAGGGATGAAGTAAAAGTTCATGAAATCAGAAAATCTGTGAGATTCATGACATCTGGTCATTAGGTAAAAGTAAATGAGAATCATCAACTTTGCACATGTGGAAAGAAACAAGTGAATATTTTCAAAATCAGTCTTGAAGTTCTACCCATATAAACCAGAATAAGGTATTTGATCTTTCAGAAAAAATAAATAAAAAAGGGGGACTTGAGTGTATTTCTACCTTATTTAAGGAAAAATAAGTTGAAAATTTTTAAAAAGAAATTTGTCTTTTAATTTGCCAAGAGGTCTTTCGGTGCTCTTCCTTTCTAAATTTTCTATACTTTCGAAAGTAAAAGATATATAACTTGCCTAAATGGCTGATGGTAAGGCTGATGTGTTAAAGTGTGGTTCTAAAACTTTGTTCATGCAAATTGCCTGGGGACCTCTCAGAATTTCAGAGGCTTTATCCTCAGAGATTCTCATCAGTAAGTATGTAGTGATATATCAGGTAAGTTTTAAGAGCTGATTATGGATCCTCATAGTCTGTATCAGAATTTAGGAAACATCTAGCAGTTTTCTTTACTTGCAATATAAAATGTAAGTCTGCCACACCTTGACTGGTGCTGGTAGAACATACATGATTCCTGGGTCAGAGAGTGAAGATTTTATCACTCATGGGACCAAAAATAGTAAGTGCTGTACCCAGCTCATGGTAGTTTCTCCCCTACCTTACAGCTAGATCAATGCTGTTGGGCGCAGGTGAGTGTCTGCTTTGCACTGAGGTGTGTAACAAAAGAAACCTGGGAGATTAGAAAACTCACTTGTCATTATCAAAAAAAAAAATAAACCCTCTGGCAAAAATTTGTATTTTGTAAAGATTTTCCTGATACTTGGCATCGATTTTCATCAGAATCTTCAGAAAGTATGACAATAGATTTATGTATTAACATTAGCAGTAAAAACAAATTAAAGTACTGGTGCTTTAGCACTAATATCATCTACCATTAAAGCAATACTAAGTTCAAAACTGTTATTGGTGAGAGTTCTGCTATGGAAATATCCTCCTACTAGTTCAATTTTCTTCAATCATGTGACAGAGTCTCTCACTATGATAATGAGATACAGGTAGTGAAAACAGTAAATACATTCATCATAAAATGTATTTTATCAATTTACAAAGTACATCAGAAAGTGCATTTTGTTCACATTGCATTTTTGTGTTTTTGATGGAAGAAGTTTCAGGAAACAGGATTTGGCGCATGTTCAATGTTGAACACTTCTGGAAAACATAAAGCAATTATTCAGCTGTGTGGACTTACCACTTTTGAGGATGCTCTACATTTTATTTTCTCTGATCTGTTTCTGTACACACAGCATCCTTTCCCTGAAACTCCCTTAATATTTATGGTCGTATATACACGGGTACACTACATTGATTCCACACACTTCAAATAAATTCTCCATTCTTCAAGAGGGAAATCATTTTACCCTGTCTATCCCCTCTGAGACCTTTGTTTGCTTTTCAGTAGCCCTCGCCAAATCTATCTTAGACAGTTACATACACCTGTGTCTTTCTTTCTGAGACAAGGAAGACTGCAGCGTCCTGGATGAGGTATTATTCATTATTTTTTCCTTTCTTTTGTCGTGTGGTTTATTTTCTCATGCTTCTGTTTCTTCTCTGAAAATTCACCTAAACAACAAATCTAACATCATGACACTCTATTCTACTACCAAAATGGATTTCTTTGACTTTTCCAATTCATTATACAGGTTAATGGGGTTCATTTTGTAGATTTATGCATTCATGTAACATACTTGCATCCTTTTTGTCCTTTATCACCTATCCTTTTGCATGCTCTCTGACAGTTTCTCATGCAGAGTGTAACAATGTTTATAATCTATTTGGATTGTATTCAGTCCCTTTATTATTCATCTTTATGACCCCTCCCCCTGTCTTATTCCCTACTTCTTTTCTAATAATAGTCTCCTATGTTTATAAATTTTTCTAATGCATTTTCTACTTAATATATTCAATAAATTCCATGAGGGCAAAGGCCTTTTGCATTTCATTTAATCTCATAGTTTTATTATCTAAAACAATACCTGAAGACAACTTAAAAAATTAAAAATTACTTTTCTATATTTCAAAACACAGAACTAACATATAAGTATATAAATATATTCACATATGCATAATTAAAGTGTTACAAATTTATTTTATCCATATCATCCATAATTCCTAAAAGGACTTTTAGTTGTAGAATCATAAATTACATAAAATATTTATTTTGTTCTTTATTAATTTGGTTAAGTAATTTTCTGTCCTTTATAAAGATGACTAGGAAATTTTTTTTTTACTTTGTCCTTTCTTATACACAGCTCTTTTATTTCTTTCTCTTGCTTGATTGCTCAGGCTAATGTTTCAAGTACCATGTTGAACAGGAATGATATTAGTGAATATTCTTGTCTTGCTCCTGATTTTAAAAAGAAAGGTCTTGGTTTTTTCTCCATTTGATATGATATTGGCAGTAGGTTTATCATGAATGGCATTTGTATGAGTAAGATAACATCCTTCTATAACAATTTTCTTCAACAGTTTTTATCACAAGCGAATGCTAGATTTTGTCAAAGACTTTTCTGAATCTGTTGAGATGATCATGTGATTTTTGTTCATGCTGTAATTTATGCAGTGTACTACATTTATTGATTTGCATATGCGAACCATGCCTACATCCTGAAGATGAAGTATATTTTGTCATAACATACGATCTTTATGATGTTTTATTGCTTTCTGTTTACCAGTATCTTGTTGCAAATTTTTGCATCTCTATTCATTGAAAAGAATGGACTGCTGTTTGCTTGCTTGTTTTAATTTGGATCCTTGTGTGCTTTTGGTATCAAGGTAATACTACCTTCCAGGAATGAGTTTGGCAATATTCTTTCCCTTTCAATTTTATTAAATATTTTGAGGAATATTTGTACTATATCCTCATTGAAGTTCTTGTAGAATGAGTGGAGAATTCAACAGATTCTGGAAACCTATTATTTGACAGATTTCTTTTAATTGTCTCAATTTCTTTGACTGTTATTGCACTTTTAAGAATTTTTATGTTTTTTTTGGTTCAGTTTTGTTTGTTTGTTTTTGTTTTTGTTTTGTTTTTCGGTACCAGGGATCAAGCTCACAACCTCGCGCCTGCCAGGCAGGTGCTTAAACCACTGAGCCAAACTTCCGGCCCTATTTTCTTCGAGACAGGGTCGCACTATGTAGTTCAGTTCAGGCCGGCCTTGCTCACGTTGTAGCCCAAACTGGCCTGAAACTCACAACGCTCCACCTACCTCAGCCTCCCGAGTGCTGGGATTAAAGGCGTGCGCCACCACGTCCGGTTTTGGTTCACTTCTTATAGTTTGTGTGTATCTGAGAATCCATCCAGCTCTTTAAGATTCTCCAATTTGTTTGAATACAGTTTTTCATAATAGCCATTAATGACCTTCTAGATTTTGGCAGTGTCTATTGTGATTTCATCTTTTCTTTTCTTTTCTTTTTTCTTTTCTTTTCTTTTCTTTTCCTTTCCTTTCTTTTCCTTTCTTTTCTTTCTTTCTTCCTTTCTTTTTTTTTTTTGTTTGTTTTTTGTTTTTTGTTTTTTGATTTGTTTGTTTGCAGTTCCAGGGATCGAACTCTCAACCTTACGCCTGCCAGACAGGCGCTTAAGCATCTTTTCATTTCTAAATGCAGTGATATGAGTCTTTCCTTTTTCATGGTAAATTTGGTTATGGGTTTGTCTATTCTGTTTATTCTTCTAAAAATAACCCATTGTTTCATAGAATATTTGTATTTTTCTAGTCTCTATTTCGTTAATTTCCACTCTGATTTTTATGAATTCCTTCCTTGTACTAGGTTTGGTTTTGTACTGTATAGCTTTTCTACGACCTTGAAGTACATGATTAGGTTATTTATGTAAACTTGCTCTGTTTTTCTGATGTCAACATTCACAACAACAAACTTCCCTCTTAAAACTGCTTTCAATGTGTCTCTGAAGTGGTGGTATGTTGTACTGAAATTATTACTTAATTCTAAGAATTTCTAGAATTGTTCAATTTTTTCCTTGATTTCTTCACTGACTAATTGAGTATATATCTTTGTGTCATTTAATATACAGGTGTTTCTAAAATTTCTGTTTTCTTTTGCTCTAGAGTTCTGGTTTTCATGTAGTACGATCACACAGTACAGACTGGGATATTTATAATTCTTTTGTATTTTTTAATCCATTGTATTTATGAAGTAGTATGTGGTCTTTCTTGGAGAAAGTCCTACGTGCTTCAAAAAGTAATTCTCTTTCAGTGGGTAGAAGACTCTAGATAATTATTAAGTCCATTTGTTTGAAGATTTGGTTCAGCTCTGAGGGCATTCTGTTAATTTTTTGTCTAACTGAAGAATCTATTTGTCAAACTGAGCCCTTAAGGTCCCCAATATGACTACGTTGGTATTTATTTGATCCTTTGTATCAAGTAGCATCACTTCTTGGTCTTTTGGCTAAGAACAAGTGCATTCTATCAAATAGTATTTGTTTTATGAGGTTGGGTGCATATGATATATGATGTTTTATATATTTCAAATTGTTTTTTGTTCCTGTTGAATTGTTCCCTTAAATAATATGTAGTGACCTTTGTATTTCCTGATCTGTGTTAGTGCAATGTTTAATTTTCTAAGACGAACATTGCTATCCCTGCTTCTTTTTGGTTCCTGATGAATGGAATAATTTTTTTAATTCCTTGGCTTTTAGTTTATGATTTTTTTGTTGTTGTTTTTTGCTTTTTGTTTTTTGTTTTTGGGTTTTTTTTGGTTTTTTTTTTTGTTTTGTTCTGTTTTGTTTTGATTACAAGAAGCTCTTGAATGCAAGAAACTGTTGAGTTTCAGTATGCCAATTTGTATTTTTAACTAGGGAGTCAGGGTCATCCTCTCAGAGAGTTATTATTAAAAGCTATCAACTTATTCCTGTCATTGCATTTTTTTCTATTGTTGACTCTACTTTTCCCTTTTTGTTTAACTACTTACTTTGCTTCATATATTAATTCCATCAGACCTTTTTTGGTTTTCTCATGTGCATTGTCTTTGTACAGGATAGTTTGAGTGTATTTTGAACTGCTGAATTGATGTTCATGAACTTTGTAAAGTGATATTTTTCATGGAATGTCTTTACATCTCCATCAATTTGAAAGATAATTATGCGGATGTATTAGTTTGAGTTGAAACTGATTTTTTTTTGTTGTTTTTCTTTTTTGGAGGTGATGCATTTCACTCCAAAATATCCAGGCCTTTAAAATTTGTGTTAAAAAATCTACTGAAATCTTAATGAGTTTACTTCTATATGTGATTTTTACTCTTCTCTTTTCTCCAAACATTTCTAAGATTTTGCCTATTTGTGGATATCAGAAATTTTGATGATAATATGTCACGGACATCAACGTGTCATTTTAAAATTATAGTTATTTGACATTCTGTAAGCTTTATTTACCTGTATGTTGAGTTCTTCCACCATACTTGAAAAATTTTCACCTATGATTTCTAAAAATAAATTTTTTATTCCATATGTCCTATCCTCTAATTTCTCTCTAACTACAATTAGCTTTATTATCATCTTATATTTTCTTATTATTATGGTCTAGTAGCAGTTGGATGAATTTTCCATTTTTAAAGTTTCTCTGAGCATATATCATATGTTTCCAAGATGGCATATGCACCAGGTCTGGGGTGGACAGTGGGATGCCTTCATACGCGAGTGATCCAATTCCCCCTCACAATCCACCCATGGCTGTTGGATTTTGGTCTAGCTAAATTTTCTTTTCATTTATGCTTCTCAGAGTACCCTCTTTTCTCCAGTAGCAATTTGAGATACTCCTTCCATCACCCAGCTGGCGAACATCTTCTTTCTCCTCCTTGGCATGATTTCTGATTGACACAGTGAACATTTAAGTGACAGAGAAAATAACAAATGCAGTTCCTATTTGGCCAATAATTAGAATTATAATGTATCCACTATAATGGAAATAGGCAACTATTGTTTTCAGATTATGAACAAGGACAAAATAAGGCCAAAACCACATCTAAAGGGAAACAAACAAACAAAATATAGTTCTTCTTTACACTTTTAATGTTGTCTTGAAAATCTGGCATAAATTTTAGTGCTAAGTAGCATAGCACGGTGGATGTAATACTCAGTAATGTTGTATGTATCTGAAAATAGTGAAAAGAAACAAATTTAAGTGTGCCCACCATAAAAATATAAGTTTAAATTGGTGGACATATTGATTACTTTAATTTGATCACTACGCCATGTATATCCAATTCAAAACACCACATTATACCTCAAAGTAGGTACAAATATTCTGTTAATCAAAACAAAAAAAGACAACTTAAATATATATACTATTTCTAGTGTCAATTATCATACAAGAGAAGAAAAAAATTAAAATATGATTGCATATGTACTTTTTGTTATAATGTATACATTTAATTCTCCAAAGACTTGTGTCAGGCAATGTCTATAACAATTTTCAGTTACTTGAATGTTTTGAGTTTGGTGTCAGCAACCTACTCTCCAAAGTGTGAATGAAATATTCTTTCTTTAGAATAATTTAAAAGTGAATAAAATTCTGTCAATTACAATATAAATTGACAAGAATGTAATTCAGCAATGTTTGTGATGAAATTTTAAACTCAATGACTACAAATTTTGTTGAATATATACATAACACATTTGTAGTGTAAATATGTATGGGCAGTGGTTTTAATAAAAAAAAGACATAGTCTAACTTTTAAATATTTTAATGTATAGTTAAGTAATTTAGTGAATTCAATTTCATTTTTGGGTAACCTGTCTTGCTTCTGAAATTAGACAAATCATAATTAACAACTGCTTTCAAACATACTCATTTCCTCTTTCTTTCATTCTTTCAGTGGCTTATGTACGCTATCCATATATTTTAAAAGTTTGTATAATAATGACCCCTACACTTTTTTGCATAATTCTATTTACCTTATTGACATTATATATATTGAAATCCAATGTCAACCAAAAGCCCTCCAAAATTTTCTTGTCATATAACTAATGTATTGTTTCTGCATAGCTATTTGGTTTTGCCACTTTACTATTTTTTTTTTTTTTTTTTTTTTTTTTTTTTTTTTTTTTTTTTTTTTTTTTTTTTTTTTTTTTTTTTTTTTTTTTTTTTTTTTTTTTTTTTTTTTTTGTGGCACTGGGGATTGAACTCACAGTCTCGCACCTGCCAGACAGGCGCTTAAGCTACTGAGCCAAACTCCCAGCCCTGGGTTTTTGAGGCAGAGTCGCACTGTGTAGGTCAGGCCAGCCTTGCACCCGCGTTGTAGTCCAAGCCAACCTCGAACTCACAATGCTCCACCTACCTCAGCCTCCCTAGTGCTGGGATTAAAGGCATGCACCACCACGCCAGGCTCACAGTATAAACATTTATAAGAACACCATGTCTCCTCTCTCTCTGTCTCCTTCCCTCTCTCTCCCTCTCTCTCTCTTTCTGTTCCTAGAAGCCTCCGTAGAAATTAAGACTCAGATTCCAATCGCTTGAAGTTTGTCCCAGCTCTCACTAATTCAGTGGCTCATTCCCAGCTGACTAAATTTGCTCGAAAAGAGCTACAGAGCCCAGAAAAAGTAATGCGTCAAGTGAACAGCCTCTGGAGGGGTGGGTTTAAAGGCGTTCGCCACCACACCCGGCTTTTTAGTATCTCTGTTTTAGTATTCAGATCTTTGATTCATTTTGACTTTATTTGAGTGCATGGTGATAGACATGGATATAGTTTTAGTTTACAGCATATAGGAAGCCAGTTTTTCCAGCATATTTGTTAAAGAGGCTATCTTTCTTCCAATGTACATGTTTGGCCCCTTTGTCAAACATGAGGTGGCTCCAAGCCTTAATCATTATGGTGTTCTACTCCTTCCCACATTGGTAGTTTCATGAACAAGTGGAGAAACCTAGTTGAATTTTTCAGTCATCTCAAGGACTTTATATGTTTTAAAGATCAGTCTGCAAATGTGATTTACAGAGCAGACAGAGCCATACAATATAGAGAAGTTAGGTGACCTTGATTTTTGGCATCTTTTAGAATATGGCTTCCATTGGTTCTTCTCGCCTGCATATGATAGTCGAGACTTACTGTAGTTGGTCTTTTCTAGGTTGTTTCCCTGAAATCTGTTTGATTTTGTGGGCTATTAGGACACCTCTTCAGTCAAATTTTTTTTGTTTTTTTTGGTTTTTTGTTCTGTTTTGTTTTGTTTTTTCTTGTTTTCTCCTTGGACAGTGATGAATGCCTTTTTTAGATATCAATTTGGATGTTCTGTTTTAGTAAAAGTATCTTTTCTGACAAAAGTATACCAAGAAGTCTAATAAGACACATGAAAGTATAGCTCCAAGTAGAAATGCTTAGATGATATAATGTTATATATAAACTAATTGGTTAAATTTCTTTCATGCTCATTGCCTTCTGAAATCTATAAAGCATTACTTAACACAATAAAATGTGTTGCTATGTTATTTTCCATTGAAAATATCTATATACACTATCATTGTATTATTGTTTTAGAATTTAAAAATAAAAAACTTTGGAAGTATAGGTTTTTAAATATAGTTCATTATATCAGGATTCTATTTCATTATGATAGACATTTTGAACAAAGTTCTACTTTCATGTTAGCAAATCACTCTACGAGTTCAGCACGAACTTCATAATTTGATTATACTTAATTGCCTGATATTAATTTTTACTGGTGGCTTTACTTTTTCTGTGTTTTCAGAAGTATAAACCTTCTCAAATATTTTTTTTTTGCCTTCTCAATTCTTAATACAGTACTATTTCTGGAAAATTTCTCCACTCCATTATTATGTGCTAAAATTATCTCCCAAAACCAAGTATTATTTTTCTCCTACAATGTTTTCCCTCTCTCTTTCTTTGTCTCTCTGTCTCTCTCTCTCCATCTCTCTTTGTGCAATGAATATTACCCTGCCACGGTCTCTCTCATACATACAGTTTAACACACCATTTGAATAAGATATTAAACTTTACAAAATTCAATTTTATCCCTTTTATACTTTGATCAAATAATTCTGATCATCATACACAGTGACCACCTATGATCAAAACTTTATCTTCATAATCTGCATCAAATTTCATATGCGTTATGTGAAGAAAAGTTATATCAGTGGAAGAAATAAGTCACAGGATGGCTAGATAGAATGTAGTCATCATATATGTGTAAGACAATTTTGATTGAATGGGAAATGTTGAAACAATTATATGGGATTAAGCAATGAGCGCCATGCCGGTCATTCTTCCTAAACTAGACCTGCCAGGGGCAGCTCATGTATATCACAGTAAAGGTACTATAATGGATAAACAGTAATTAGTTGTACAATTATTTATTTAATACCTAGTCTTTCCCTGTCAGTGTATCAAGAATTTGGAGCACACAGGTTAAAGTCATGAATGCTATCTTCAAGAAACTAGTTTTTCATTCAAAGACATGAATTTAAACAATTATAATATAAAGTCCTATAATTATATTGAAAACATACAAAGGTTCTAATGAAATTTTAAAAAACATTCGATGTAATCTATGTGGGACACTTTAAAGAATAGCATGCAAGTTTTGTCTCCCTGTCACTGTGTGACAGTAGAAAGAAGCACTTCGAGGCTGAAATCCTGAGACAGGCACCCAGACAGCTTCCCAAGGCTAGGTGTTTGATCTCCATAAAAAGAACAATACATCACATTAATGAAAACCATATATGGTTTATATAAATGGACAAAGACAGTGTGGCATATTGTGGTGTCAGAGACACTGAAAACAGTAGAAGTCCATTTGAATTACCCCTACAGACTTTGTTTTGAATACATGCTAGAGACAATATTTGTTCAGCATTTAAGACAGCTTTTTTTTTTTTAATCCTACTAGAGGCATCTGAAATGTGGAGGTCATTTGTATAAGGCTGAGCACAAGAAGTAGCCGTGATATTGTTAGTGATGCTCTATAGTCCCTTGGAATTACCACATTAGCCAAACTATGTCATCATTCTGTATCTGTCTAATAGCAGAACAAAGAGATTATATATAAGACAAAATTTTTCCGGTGTTTAGCATATTAAAGAATGATAGTAAGTATTTTTCTACTGTAACGATTGTGTCAAATTTTTAAAAGTACACCAAGTATGTCTTTAAAACAAGTGTTAAAAAATAAAAACAAATGTTACAAACTCTATCTTAAACCCTCACTGTGGCAGGGTTAAATTTGCTTTCCCATTAACACCAGTATGTGGACAGTGCATGTACTGAGGGGAGACAAAGCTAAATAATGTTGCCCGTGTATGATGTCCAAAACTTTCGTCTTGAAATAGAACAGTGCCTGAGCTATTTGAGAACAAAGTTCTGGCTTCCATGAATCCGGCCTACCCCTTAAGCCAAGGAAGAGTTTTTACCAAAGTTTTGTGCACTGCATCTTAGAAGAAAAAGTAGTGTTCTCAAAAATCTCACCAGTAACTTCCAAAGCAAAACACAAATAAAAAGATCTACTAAAATGATGCCTAAGCTATAGCAAGAAACAAATTCTACTTTGGCCCTTTTTGTGAAATATGTGCTCATTAGCAGAGGCTCTGGAAAAGACTCTGTTCCACCATTTATTAAACAAATTTACAGTGTGGGTCAATACTATGCTGTTCTTACACTGAGTCCTACCTGAAGGGGATGAAAGCCCCTAGTCAGAGGTCTTCACTTTCCTGGTCTTCACTCTTTCATAGTCAAATCTCACCTACAGCTTTTGTCAGTAATTTAATCAGCGGTATTCTTTAGTTGCAAAGCATTGGAATTATGTACCTTAAATTTACTTTGAACTATCTCACTATTAAGTATTTTGATATTCAAAATATTATTTTTTTTGAATTAAGGTAGTCCCCCCATAAGATAGTTTGAAAGTATATTTTTATTATATGAAAGTGTATATCAATTTTTGATTTTATTTCTCCATAAGGCACTTTTTTATTTTTAAAAAGCAAAACAGAAAAAAGGTAGAAGTAATACAGAATTTCAAAAAAATAGTAAGAAATCAATATTAGTTAATATATTACATATTGTTATCTTAGAAGTGGTTGTTCAAGTTACAGAATCTCAACATAAAAATAATCAGACAACAATGACAACACAAACTATTCTTTCTACTGAACTAGCAGAGAATTAGTAGTATAGTTATCTACCTTGCATACTGATACATCCGTAAGACATTTTGAAGCTATATACTTTTACAACTTTAAGGTATGTTTTCAACTTTCCCTTCTCAAGTCCAAATTTAAGCATGAGCTCTTAAAGCTTCCAGCATTAAATTATAATCTAAAAATGTGTATCATCGCTTGCTTTTTTGAAGAAATTTGATAATCAGCTCTCTTAAATATAATTGCATAATATTTAAATATATATACACAAGACATACACACTTTGGTTTTTTAATTTTTTTTTAAGAATTGATACTGTTATAGAAATGACAGGCACTGGGGTGTCTGAGTTACTTGTAGTTCCACATTTCTTTGGGATTGTAAGATAACCAGGTAACCAAACAAAAAACTCATTTGAAAGAAAATTTTATTTGGTGATTTTTTTCCTGGGATTTTCAAGTAATTATCTCATACTACCCAAAATCAAACAGCAACAAGAGTATCAATATTTAAGTATTTAAAGCTTTTGTCACATGGTGTGTTTTATTTCTGACTGTTGAAATACTAATTCCATAATTTAATATTCCAATCACATTTTTATGGGGAATTATATGTGTGCTTTTTATACAACACAATATTGTATCCTTCATTAGTTTGAGGAAACAGAAAGGGAAAACAGTATATTTCAGTTGATAAGTTTAGAAAAATTAAGCAAATATAAAGAGGGAAAGAGAAGGAAAATAATGATCTAGAAACCTTGTGTAGAATAGTCACTTTGCATTATGTTTGTAGATATTACATATTAGTGGGATTTTACATATGAAACATAGAAAGAATTTGGTAGTGAAAATAATCTGATGCAATAAAATTTTAAGATTCTGAGTGCCACCATTCAGTTTGTCAGGAAAGAGTTATAAACATTCTGGGGCTACATCACTACAGGTGAGCGGAAGAAAGGTTTTAGAGTAGTGTACAATTCCAACAAAGTCTTAGCTAAACGCATTATGGTGTGCCTTTACTATTAAAAGCCATGTAATTGCTGAACAAGGTAGCATTTAATGGTGTATTAGTACTTTGTTCAAAATATGTCAAAATCTAAAAGAAAATAATTTAGAAATTATAATTATTTTTTGAATTTTAAAATCCAGATATCTTGACTACAATGTTCAAGGACATGGATTCTATCCACAGCACCAGAAACAAAATAAAACAAAATGCAGGAGTCACATAGAAGTCCAAATAATTCAAAATATTAAGTTATTAATATGATATTTTATTGATTAGTTGTATAACAGATTAATACTAAATTTTAGCTGTACTGTGTATTTTCCATATGCTAATGTTATAAATGAGATAAATTAATAGTATTTATAAATAGGCCCAAGGATATAGCTCAGTGCCATAGTGCCTGCCTGGCAAGCACAAGGTCCTGAGTTTGATTCCTGGTATCAAATAATAGTAATAACCATTATTACTATTTATAAAGATTTTATTATTTAAGACAGTCTTCTCATATCTTAAACACACGCATGTTAGCTGGGAACATGAAATTCTTTCCACATTCCTACACAATATTCATCATATAAAATGATTCCTAATATGTGCTAATTTGAGTATATAACACGTGACATATCTTACGGTCCTGGGATAAATGGGTAAACCGTTATGTAATGTAACATAATGGACCCTGACATTACTGAAGTTAATTTAAAAATTATTACTTAATGTTTTTAGGTGTAATTGATGCATTCATCCTGCTTTGCATTGCCGACTTCAGTTCTCTGTCTTCCTCTCTACAGTAGACAAGGATCCCATGCTAAAATTCAAGCTGGAGTTCCAATCACTTTTGATTCAAATACAGAAGAGACATACACAGGGAATAACTTCAGTCCTCTTCCTTATTTAGGAAGGGGAAAGTGGGTTAAGGTAGTCTCATTTTATACACCTTTCTAGATTGTCGATTGAAATACTCTTCCAATTTTGCAGCTGTCACTTTGTTTCTTACATTTAACTTCCCCTTCCGAGCTTCCTTATTTTCTTCTGCTTTTCTGAGCTATCATCTGTTATTTTTATGTACCATCCACTAACTCTTATGCTACAATTCTCTATTTCTTAGTAACTTTCTGCTTTTCTCAGGCAGTTGTGCAATAAGCACAATCAATCTTAGTGGACAATCATCAATATTTGCTAACATTTGTTCTTTTTTATTTCAGTTTTCTATTTCATTTGATTTCTATCTCTTTCTGTTATCATGATTTTTCCAAGAGTTTATTGAACGATAAATATTTATAAAAAATGTGTTACCATTTTCTTTTGTCATTCTTATCTTTTGTGTCTTAATTCACAAATATTAAATGGTACATTTGTTAAAACCTCAGACTCCGAAATGAGGATTGTGTTAAATCTCAAGTTTGCTACCAGAAACTATGATCTTGAACAAATCTCTCAACTTCTGTGAGCCCCAATTTCCCTGTGTACAAAGTCAGGATTATCACAGCCAGTATTAGGCAAAAGCACAGCACCCTAGACAGGCACATGTTTTAATCATGGGAATGTGTGAATATACCACAGAGAAAATTTGCAGAAGTGATTTAGAATCATGACATAAGAAGTTAATTTTTTTCACTTTTTATTCTTTATTAGTACATGTTTGTGGTCCATAATGATCATATTCCTCATGGGGAGTTGACACATGTATGTAACACACCATAATGCTTTTCTCATCTCCTTCCCCTTCCTTTTTTCCTCCCCTCAATCTTTGGGACCCCTTCCCATTTGGAAAAGATCTGTTGCCTTATTGCCTATTATCTATTAGTTTGCTTTGTATTTATATTTTGAGTTTTTCATATAAGATAAACTATGAGATATTTAACCTTGTGGGTCTGATTTCTTTTACTTAACATTATGGCCTCATGTTACATCCATTTTCCTACAGATAACTCAAATCGATCCTCCTTTGTGGCACAGCAGTATTTCATTTTGAATGACTTCCATACTTTCTTTACCAGTTCCAGTGATACGTGAAGATAATTCTTAAAAGTGAAATAGAGGGGCAAGGGAGTCAAGGCAGATGTTTTAACAGAAGCACTCAACTGGGTGAAGCAGCACAATAAACCAATGACTAGTCTTCAATGGTTCTGAAGATGGCATAAGTGGGTCTTCAGTGGAGAATGATGGAAGAGGCAAGGACGTGTCCGCTTTTTACTCCACGTGAAACACGGCCCTGCTGATACTTTCACCTCAGTGTCGTGAAACTGACTTCCGAATTTTGACCACCAAAACCATAAAATAATGAATTCGTTTTCTTTTAAGCTATTTCATTAGTGAAACAATACAAACTAATATAGTTGTGCTTCTAGGAAAATTTGAAGAGTTGACATTTGTAGAACGATTAGAGGAGACTCTTGCTCATAATAAGCTAGCCACACATGGGATTTTGGTAAGTACAAAAGACATACATCTGAAAATTTTGAGAAGAACCAACTGCTTCTACTAGTTCTTTATGCACAGGAATAGAAAATGTACCTAAAGAACTCCAGGGCTGGGGATATAGCTTAGCAGCACAGTGCATGCCTGGCAAGCACAAGGTCCTGAGTTCAATTCCCAGTACCAAAAAATACATAAATAAATAAATAAATAAATAATGAAAGGTTGGCACCATACTTCAGGTGTAATATACCTTTAGGGACACTACACAAACGCATATTAAGTGTGTGCATGTGTGAGTGTGAGAACGTTACTAGGCCTTTGCTTTGGCAACTTCCTGAATAAGATGACAGGACATCAGTACTGTTACCTCTGCTTGCTTTGTTATTCTATATTCTGAGATATAATACTGTCAGTATCACACTTACTGGTGAATGGCTAAATGGTGAGAAAATGAAAGCTTTGGGAACTTTTAAAAAGTAATGCTTTCAGTTCAAAGACATCCAATTTGGTTTTACAGAAAACCCCCAAAGTGTTAATACCTGTGGGACTGCTTGAACAGAAAGGACCCTAACTTCTGGAGGGGAAATAAAATCTGCACTTGGGCCATCCCAGACTCTCACAGGAGTCTGTAGAGGATTCAGGACACAGCTGGCCACTCAGGCTGGCCTTTCAGGTGTCCTCCACTGGAGAGGCTGCAGCTGTCAGTATCACCGCGACAGATGGCCGTGCATGCGGGCTCTCAGAGTGTGCTGCTCCGAGACTCCCTGTCGGCTGCTTGGGCTGACTCAGTACTTTTGCGACTCCAATTACGAGAGCTTTGAAACATCAAACCGCTTGCCAGACTCTTGGGAGAGGAGCTGTTCTCTTTTCTGACCTACTTGAATGACAACCTAGAAAGAGTCATAAAGAAGCATGCCTCAAGCTGAAAGATTCTTTAAATTATTTCCTCCCACGAACCGAATGGAAATACTTGGGGAAGGGAGGGGATTAACCCTATTCTGTTATCACAATGATCTGTTTCAGGACATCAATTGTTTTCAGTAAAGGCAAATCTGCTGGATATACATACTGTTTCACAGAAAAAAATGTATCTATATGCTTTATGATTAGTACAGTTTTATCTCCAGATAATAGAAGAGAGATTCCTGCAGTTTCTCATGTGAAAAATAAAAGAATAATTCAAATAAGAAGGTAGCATATTAACCTCTTGAAGAAAACCTGTGCATATCACTAACTTCCATACTTTGTGTAAACTAGGCACTAATGCTGTACATCTTTTGTTTCATGATCTTCATAATTCTCTGAAATGTTTATTCCGTAACACGCACTTCAAAATACATGTACTTTTAAAATACATGTAGTAAGTATTGTATGCTAGAAACAAGTTTATATTTGTTTAACTCCAAATCCTGTGCCTGCAGCCATTCAAAAAAATCCTGCATCTAAAAACCTCTTCTGGCAACTGTGTGATTAACACACAAAATACAGAACTAATTTTCAAGTAGGAAGCAAACTGCACACAAGAGCACGCATAGATAACACACATGTGTGTAATCCTAAGGGTTTTCCATTTCCTATTTTCGCTGTGACCTTATCTGTTACATCTCTGGATATTGAACTTGACTCCAAGCACAGCTGTTTTGCTAAATATTGAAAACCTGCAGGAAGCACAGAGAAGTCTGCGCCACACCGGTTCCAACAGTGCCTTTATCAGAAGGCCATAGCACTAAATCAATGTAACCGAAATGTGCTTTCATCCCAAAGTGCTGCGATCATAGAAGTTACCTGAAAAATGAAGCACATTTATCTTCCAGACAACAGATTCCTGATGGGTTTGTGACTCCTGGCTGCTGCTAATCTGGGTGATTTTGTTCCACCAGGGGGTGCCAAAGCAACAACAAGACAAGACCTGACTTCCCCCTCTGAACATGACTGATCCATGGAGATAAGGCGGTGGCTCCAACTGGCACAATTCCTGATAAACAAGTGCTCCTCACAATAGTCCGTAGGGCTCGTTTTCATTTCAGGATGGTTGGATCATTTTCATCTACAGAGAATTCTGGAAGTTTATTTTGCCTATTTACTAAAATATTCCCCCTGCCAAATCTACTAGTTTTTTTTTTTTTATTAAGAAATAATGTGTTTCATTTTCTGCCTACTTCTTTTCTTTTCTAATGGAGATGATTCCTAGCAGGAAAGCCAAACACGGTCGGCTAAAAACGCGAGACAAACAGTAAACTGGCTACTTCATAACACAATGACAGAAGAGAATTAAAAAAAATTTTTGAAAGCTTTTTAGAGCTGTACAAAGTAGATATTACTAGTAATGCTATTGCTAAGATAATTTATGAAGTGAGAGTTTTCTCATTCTATGTATCTCAGCACACCCATCAAAATGAACGCTGATTTTTAATATGTATTTTTTATTTCCCATGATTGTTTAGGTCTGTATTTTTATTGCATATATATTGCATTATGTGATGTAATATGGCAGCTATTCATTATAGCAATGAGCTTACATAGAGGTATGTATAATTTTCATGCATTTTATTCATGCTGTATATTATGACTGTTCTCTCACAGGAGAACATATAGTACAATTTCCCCCACAGCTTTCTTACAGTGTAATACAACTGACAAATAAAAAATTGAATATATGCATGCTATACAACATGTAGTACTGCATATGTATATTGCACAGTGAGCAAACCAGTTAATTAACATGGCCATCATATTACACATTTTCCTTTTTTGTGATGAGACTATACAAGATCTACTCAGAAATTTCAAGTATACAACATAAATAATGTTAGTCATCATTCTGCATGATAGAAATCCAGAAGCTTCTAGCCCTTTTTAATGGCTATATTGTATTACTTTATAGTTGAATTTAATAATATTTTACCATTATGAGAATAAACGGCTGGTTGTATATACACATAATATATATTGTGTACATTGCCCGTGAATAGCATATCTAGAATTTTACATTACTGAAATTATAATAGAAATATAAAGTTATGGTGTATTCACTACAGTGATTTAAAAATCAATACGAAAGCAAGTTTTACAGTAAACCTTTTATTAATTTAGGTGTATATATAGTTGACATACAATAATTCACTTGAATAATTGGATATTCTGAATTCTTAGTAAAAAATAGCACATTGTATTTATACTGCTCTAAGCACATTTTAGAATTTGTCAGTGTTGCAGTTAGCAACATATTTCCTTTCATTTATAAAGTCTAGCATTTCACAAATTTGTTGAAATACCGATTTCAGCATCTGTCTTTGGGGACACATATTATAATCCGCATTCTGGGTTAATTCTTCCATTTTTCTTTGACCCTAGGTCAGTGTTCCCCAAATTTTAATCTGCATACTGATCACTTTGTGTCTTTGTTGAATTACAGAAAACAATGCAGTAATTTGGAGTATAGCCTTAGAATCTACATTTCTAATTAGCACCTGGTTTATGCTAGCCTGTCTGTAAACAGCTTCATATCACAAAATCTTAGATTAGAGGAGAGACTGTAAGTCACACAATACAGGGTGGCTTCAGTTTTAGGAAATGGCAGAAAGCAGGAAATAGGTGGAATAAAAATTTAAATTTTTAGAAAACATATTATCTCCTTTGTTAAAAATGTGATTCATTTGTTGGTGCTTTGCATCTGAGAGAACTTTCGATATTACATTTGAACGAAGGTTAGGAAAGATCTCTAAACTGAAGCAAGATTGGTTACTATTTTATATGAGACATTATTTTAATGTCAGTATATTAGTCAGGTTTTGGAGTAAGAGAAATGAACATAGAAACAAGGGTTGTTGTTTCTTCCTGTGAGCCACCACCATGCCTGCTGGTACATTTGGACTTGTGCAAGAACCCTTTTACAAACTGTGGGACATGCATAACAGATGGGATCATAACTTCCCAGTTCCATAAACATGGTCTCCGCTCCTGGAGGCAGTAATGTACTAAGATGCTTTTTCAATGTGTTTAGAGTAGGTGCAGTGTTGACATTTTATAAGTTATTGAAGCTCAGGGCAGCAATAACTTGTAATGTAGTTTTCAACATAGCTTCAATATGTTTTTAGGGGTGAGTTACAATAGATAAGAAACACCTTAGTAAATTACTCTTTTATCCTGTCAGCTAGTCCAAGAGTGTTTAACCCTGGAATTGCAGAGAGAATTTGCAATGGCTTTGGTATCATTATTCAAATATTTTGACTTTTGTAGGATCATCTTGTCAGTGAGATTTTCAGCAACGTGTGGCAAACATCATCCTCCCATCACATGCTTATCTTACTGTGCCTATGAATGATAGCAACATCCTGCTCTCCAAAATCCACTTAGCCTCATTGGACACACATTATCTCCTGAAGTCAGGGAAAGTGTGTCTCTAGTGCACCATATTAAAAGTGTTTCAGGAAGGAAATTCATACTTTTAATGTTTTTCTGTATTATCTCTTTCCTTTGAATAAACCTGCATGTAAAATACCTGTGAAGTACATGTGGCAGTTGATACAGGTTAATTTTGGCATCCTCATTCTAGTTCCACATATTAATTTTAGGAAACAATAATGATACATTGACATAATTAAATCAGTTTATAGGTACGCATGGTTTGGATTTCTAGTGGGAAACAAAGAAAAGGATTGGAAAATATTAATAATTATAGTATAGAAAATGTACATAGGACAGGCATGGAAAAGAAAATGCTCAATTTCAATTGAAATGAATGCTAGGAGGGGAAAATGAATGACAAGGAAACGAATATATCACTTTTTACATTTCTAAAAATTCTCCACACCACCTCCACTCCATTTTGTCCCAATCTAGATATCATTCCACACACTACTGCTCCAGAAATTACATTTTTATTTGTCCCTTATAACAATATTTAATGAATTATTGGCATTTACTATAGATTTATAGGTTACTGATCTCATGGACTAGATTTAAGTCCATTGATAAGAAACACGAGTTTGCTTAATCACCTTTAAATCCTTCCACTTTAATAGATATCAAAGAATACTGTAAAACTCACTGTTAAGTATGGAATTATTTCAACTTTTATGTAGTTTGGAAAAACACATGAAATGGAAAAAGGAAAATACACGTTTGATTTTATCCAGTAGCTTGCTGTTTGCAAGCTTAATACATTAACAGATATTAATGGCTTTATTGCATATTATGGAATTAGTAAGTGGTGACTGAAAAAGTTTTAATCAGCTCACAGCACTTTTGAAGTTTCTGCCAACACTGAAGATAAAAATTATGATTGCAATGATCTAAGCCTAGCATGAATGATTTTCACATGACTTACAACTACTGGATAAATCACAGATAATTATTTCTTTTTGTTTATACTATTGTGAAAAGTTTGTTCATTCACTTGGTAGTTAATTGTTTAAATTTATTAATATTCAAATAAACATTGCAATTTGCTCCCACAAGACAAATATTGCATTGAATACTTGAGGTATAAATGTGATCCAAGACCATAAAAATCTCCAGGACATAAAACAGACAAGTTCAAAAAACCAGGGCTGGGAGTTTGGCTCAGTGACTTAAGCGCCTGTCTGACAGGCACGAGGTTGTGAGCTCAATCCCTGGTGCCACAAAATAAATGAATAAACAAATAAATTAAATTAAATAAAACAGACAGGAAATATAATAAATAAGAAGCAATCATAAGATATAAAATCCTATGTCAATGAAAATTTATTCTTCTTTGCTATAGAAAAATGCAAGGAAGAATGAATGGAGTACTGAATGCAAGAGGGATGTGTCACAATTTGTAAAGTGATGTTCAGGAAACCCTGCAATTCAAAGATAATTTAAAACAGATGAAGGATTTAGTGCTAGAGAATATCTTGTAGTAGAAAGTTCTGGCTTAGGAAACAGTATCATTGAATAGTTCAGTAAGGGAAGCTAGGTTTGGTCAAGGGAGAACTAGGAGGCTGGGGGCCGGTGGCTGGTGTGTAGCAGGTAAAGGTAATGGTACTGGAAGAAGAGTCCAGAGACCTAACGAGAGACCAATCCTAATAAAATAATTTGTCCTCTTATTCTGGGTAAAATGCAAAGCCTTGATCACACTTCCAGCACAAATTCATAGATACTTAACTTGCATTTACACAAAATTCCTGTGAGTATTTTGTTAAGGGAAAACGCAATGAAGGACCAAGAGCAAAAATGAGAAGACTGTACATGTTATTGCCGTATTCCAAGCAAAATGTTTTGGTTGTAGCCAGTGTAGGAGAAGTGAGCATGTCATGATATGTGTCTCCTGAATATGCAATTGATATCTTTTTTTAAAGAGAATAAAACCAAACAAAATAAAACCAAATAGAGCCAATCGAAAAAAAGAAAAAAAACAGTGAAAGTGATACAGGACTTCAGAACAAGGTAACAGGAAATAAAAAACAGCTACCACAGTGTCTCTTGTTATCTTCAAAATAGCTGCCCATACCATTAGACATAATAAAATCAAACAAAACAGATTGCTTTCATTGTTTTGCTTTGATTGGTTTTATTATGTGCAATTGATATTTCTAGTGATAGTGATCTTATTGACTGTCTTTGTTGTAACTTCATGGATGGTTGACTTTTGCAGATAGGAGGTCCTGCATATAAGACACAGCCAATGTAGAATACATTGCATTAGTTCTAAGTAGCTGGAAGTTTATGAGATGGAAAATGTGATGGCTAATTTTATGTGTCAATTTGATGTAGTAATGGGGTTCCCAGATATTTGATTAAATATTACTCTGGGTGTGATTGTGAGGGTGTTTCCAGGTAATAGTGATATTTAAGCCATTAGATTGAGTGAGAACAGATTGTTCTTTCTGATGTGTGCAGATATCATCCAAACCATTGAGGGGATGGCACAACACAAAGGCAGAAGAAATCAGGACTTACTCTGCTTGACTGTTTCTGAAACAGGATTTCAGTCTTCCTCTGCTTTTGGCATCAGAATTGAAATTTATAGCATTTGTGGTTCTCGGGCCTTTGATCTTGTGTTCAAACTATTCCATCTACTCTCCAGGAAAATTCATCTTGCTGATGTCAGATAGGGTTCCTAGCCTCTGTAATCATGTGAGCCTGTTCTGATAACATGCTGTGTACATGATGGCTTTCACTGAACAAGAAGCCAATGAGAAAACTGAAGAAATAGATGCAAAGGCAGAAGAAGAGTTCAGCATTGAAAAAGGTCATCTCGTGCAAACCCAAAGACTGAAGATAATGGAATACTATGAGAAGACAGAAAAGCAGATCGAGCAGCAGAAGCAAATTAAGATGTCCAACTTGATGAATCAAGCAAGGCTGAAAATCCTCAGAGCAAGAGATGACCTTATCACTGACTTGCTAACCAAAGCAAAGCAGAGACTCAGCAAGGTGGTAAAAGATACAACCAGGTACCAAGTACTGCTGGATGGACTAGTGCTCCGGGGTTTGTACCAGCTGTTAGACCCCCAAATGATTGTGTGTTGCAGGAAACAAGATTTCCCTTTGGTAAAGGCTGCAGTGCAAAAAGCAATCCCTATGTATAAAACTGCCACCAAGAAAGATGTTGATGTTCAAATTGATCAGGAGGCCTACCTGCTTGAGAACATGGCTGGTAGAGTTGAGATCTATAATGGGGATCATAAAATAAAAGTCTCCAACACCCTGGAAAGCCGGCTGGATCTCATAGCCCAGCAGATGATGTCAGAGGTTCAGGGAGACTTATTCGGTGCAAATGCAAACAGGAAATTTTTGGACTAAGCCTTGGAGAGGCGAAGTCTGTCCTCTGCACTGCATCAGAAGCCAGGTTGTCTGTGTGGCTTCCTCTTGGCTAATGTGGTTCTGCATTTATCCATGACACCCTTTGGTAGCTTGACACCATAGCAGTAGGAGGGGCTCACTTAGTGTGTGCGTGCCCCACCCTGGCTTGTCCCTCACTCTTCCCCCATCTAGAGCAACAAGCATGCTGTCCCTGTCCTTTCGGTGTAAGCTGCACGTGGGACCTGCGCTCCTCCGGCAGTACCATTACCTGTTTGGGCCTAGAAGTTTTCCTCATCTGTAAATGTGACTTAAAAACTAAACCACAAAGATTCTTTATTTATTAAAGCAAAAGGTTTATGTGGAAAAAATTTTTGGCTAAATATAAAAAGGGACAAGTCAGTCAACTAGTTCACCTTTCCCCTTTGATGGGAACAAAAATGCATGCTTATGATGATGAAAGCAATACCACCAGAGATATGAGGTGGATTCCTACCTAGGACTGTGATCACACTGTTATGTTAAGAGATACTGACTTGTTTGATACTGACTAGAGGACAAGAGGTGAACAAGCTGGCCAGCCCCAAATGATACCCAGTGACTCTATCATAAAAAAAATCAATGACCTTGGTTGCCTCTGGGGAGAAACGGTCCAAGGGCTATAGTCCAACCATAGATCAATCAGCTGACCTCTAGTTTTGAGGCATTAGTTTTTCACTGGTATGATCAGCTGCTATCTTTTAGGACTTGAAAATGTAATGGGAAACACTACCTATGTGCAAAGAACTCTAAATGACACTACAGAAGGTATTTTGTGATCAAATTCAGAATTAAAAAATGATGAGAAAAGCCATTCTACAAAACTGAATTGGCCTGGGTATTCTAGCAGCAGCCCAAGTTGGAGCACGTGCCATTATCAATACAAAATGTTCTGTGTACATTCCTGACAACTCTGGAATGTGCCTTCTGCATTACATCATCTATGTTCACAAGTCAGGGCAATGTCAGGCTTTCAGTGGCTGATTGGCGTCCTACTTCTCTGGAACAACCTCGTGGGGAAAAGTGCTCACTTTCCTGGCTATGGTGATAGGCATTGGAATTCTTGTCTTTTGCATTATTCATTGTTGTGAACTTCTATCTTGTATGTCTTAGCTCCCTTTTTCAGACTATTGAAAGATGATGGTTCTTGAAAAGATGGAACCTGATATTCCTCTCCTTTAGATCAGTCAGAACAAGACTTTTGGTTCCTGGCGAGGCAGGATCAATACCCTTCCTCAGCCTGGAACAATTACTGAAGATGGACCACTGGCTTTCTGCAACCCCGTAAGAACAATGGAGCAAAGTGGGGGAGTTGGGAGGTTTGGGCAGAAAAATAAAGTTAAGTAAAAAGGAGACAGGGGAATCAAAATGTTAAAAAATCGTACATTAAAGAAAAACTGCAGCTTCAGAACACAAGCCTGGTTTATTTACATTTTTTCCTTCTTCTAAACCGGCAAACCTGGCTGAGTCCTTTTCAGCTACAAAGGAGTCTGCCCATTCCCTTTTGCAAATGGTCCTCTTTCATCCATGAATGGACCGTCCTTTTGTCATTTCCATAGGAATAGATCACTAGGGGTAGCTCATCCTCTCCAACCTTCTGACACTGAGACTGAGATGGAGACTATAGCTCATCAAATTCCACATATTTCCACTTCTCAAAACATATAATCACCAGTTTCCAAATGTATTGAGCCTCATTTGTTTGAGGAACCACACGCCACTCTTGAATGCAGCCTAGATCTTCCACTAGTAAATCTTTCCCATAGTTCTGAAAAAAGAACTCCATTCATTCAATCACAAAAGCTAAAAACCTCAACACAGTCAAGGTCAATTCATCGTCCACAATCTTATTTAAGCATCTTCTAAATCAAACATAATTAAGACTGGAGATCTGATTCAAGATTCGATGCAAGATTCCTATTTGTGAAGCTGAGATTAGACAAGCTGTCTTGTTTTCAGAATAGAAAGATGGGTCAGATGTAGGGTAGATATTCTCATTCTAAATCACACAAATCCCATATCATGGATCTCAGGCTCTGAAACCCTTTTGTTCCCCTGCAATAAGTTAGGAATGTTTGGCATCAACTCTGAGTTACCCTGGAGAAGGAGAGAATAGATATCATGAATTAGTTGTTTAGGGAAATTTTGTCATACATTTACAATAGCATTATTCTGGTTTGTAAGACTTGTTTTTGTTTTTGTTTTTATTTTGCTCTGTTTAACCACTTTTTCTTAATAAAACCAAAATAAAAAGCGCTCATTTTTCTTCAAGTTTTTCTCATACTGTGTTGTTATTGGGCAACTTACTTCTAAAAAAGTGACTGACCAGCTGAACTAAATGGTACCAGCTTTGGGGTTGCTCATCACTTTTTCAGGAGTTGGATTCCAGGTTCTTCTCATTTAGAACAAAGAATTGAATGCCATGACCAAAAAGCAGTGACAAAGTTTAATTCAAGAAAGTAAAAGTGAGGAGAGGGAGAGAAACTGGATCTTCAGAATGAGCTTGGGCTGAGATTAGAGAAAAAGAGGGTAAGAGGAAAAAGAAAAGAGGGTAAGAGGAGCACAGTGTGGGCTGCTGTGGAAAGCTGCCAGAGCACTGACCTCTCCTATCTGCCTTTCTTTTACTTTGTCCAAATCTTAGGAAAACCAAGAGAACTTCTAACTCTGGGTCCTGAGAGGCAGTGTTGTGATCCCACACCTCAGGCTGACTTCAGGTTTAGGCCATCCTACTGAAAACCTGCTCCATTTCTCCTGAGAAGTCCACATGCAGGGGTTTGGGAACTGTTCTGTGCACGTGTCCAGGATCCAGTGGTAATAGGCCATGCCTACTTCCCACACAGATTTTGGCACACCCCAATCCTGTATCTCAGTACTAAAAACAAGAAGAAGGCCAATAAAGCAGGATACTTGGAAGTATAATATTAATAATCAATAATCTATTGCAAATTACAGATAACAATCCTGAAATTTATTTGGAACCAGAAGAGACCTAGAATAGCAAAAGCAATTCTGGACAACAAATGCAAGGTGGGGAACATAACAACCCTTGATTTGAAATTATACTACAGAGCTACTATGATAAAAACAGTATTGTACTGGCAAATAATAAAAAAAAAGACTAGCGGGTCAGTGGGACAAATTAGAAGGTTCAGAATCAACTACAAACACACTCATCCAACTTATCTTTGACACAGGAGCCAAACTTGTTCACTGGAAGAAAGACAGTCTCTTTAATCAATGGTGCTGACTCTCTACATGCCAAAGACTAAAACTAGAACCATATCTATCATCACACACTAAACTAAAATCAAAATGGCTAAAGATTTAAATATTAAAACAGAAACATTAAATCTACTGGAAGAGGAAATGGGTAGAAGTCTTGAAGGCATAGATGTAGGTAGAGACTCAATAAACAAAACTTGGACCACATGGGAGCTACTACAAAAAATTAACAACTGGGGTCTTCCTTTATTTAAAAGTTTTGCACAGCAAAGAAATCACCAGCAGAGTGAAAAGATAGCTCACAGAGTGAGAAAATTTTTAGCTAGTTGTCCCTCAAATAAAGGACTAATATCTGGAACATACGAAGAACTAAAAAAAATCAGATCCCCTAAATTCCAATACCAACGCAAAAATGGGCATCAGAGATGAAAACACACTTGAAGAAGTACAAATGGCAAATAAATACATGAACAAATGCTCAATATCAGTAATCACTCAAAAGATGTAAATTAAAACAACACTGAGATTCCATGTCATTTCAGAAAGAATGGCTATTATGAAAAAAATCAACCAATAACAAATGTTGGTGGGGCTGTGCAAAAAAAGAACCCTTCCCCATTGTTGGTGGGAGTATAGACTGGAGATGTGAACCACTGTGGAAATCACCATGGAGATTCCTCAAAAAGAGCTAGGACTTGAGGTCCCATTTGATTCAGCTCTTCCCCTTCTTGGTATCTTCCCAGAAGAAAAGCATCATACCACAGCAACATATGTGCACCCATGTTTATAGTGACAGTTTGTAATAGCTAAATTTTGGAAACAAAGCCCATCAATCAATGAATTGATAAAAAAGATATTTTAATATAATGGAGTACTACTCTGTCATAAAGAAGGATAAAATTGAGACTTTCAGTGTTAAATAGATGGGCCTTGAGACCATACTGTTAAGTGAAATAAAAT
>RJWM01008510.1:0-72442 GCA_004363535.1 Dasyprocta punctata | reverse complement strand
CCTCGCCATAGCATGGGAACACTCTGGGGAGGGGTCCTGGCATCAGCCCAGGGTGCCTTAAAGTGTAGGCAGTTACTCTGACTCAGTGGTCATCAGAGGTGTGCAGCTGGGCTGTGGACACTGTCAAGATCAGTTGAATTTAGCAGAAACACAGAACAGTAGCTTGGTCAGAGACGTACTTGATCATGAAATATCCATAAGTCTGACATCTCAGAAATGTGTTCCTACGTTATAATTTGTCTC
Source organism: Dasyprocta punctata (assembly GCA_004363535.1). NCBI lineage: Eukaryota > Metazoa > Chordata > Mammalia > Rodentia > Dasyproctidae > Dasyprocta > Dasyprocta punctata. The sequence continues at coordinate 72,199 of RJWM01008510.1, read as the reverse complement.
AAGAAGCACACGGAGGCAGGGCTTCAAATCCCCGCTCTGCGGCGTAGCTCCTGCTTCACCAAGCCAGGCCAGGCCAGGCCACCACAGGGAAGTTCTCTCTGCCTTACACCATTTATTTGCATTTCTAAAATTAAAATACTTAAATGGTTTATTTGGCTTCTGCTGACTAGAAATCAAATCCATGGGTGTTTTACCTGCTGAAGGAAGTCCCCTCCTTGCCCTTGTGGCTGCAATTCTAAATTGATCCAGTATTTGCTTATCAAAAACAAGTTGACTTCCAGCAACGTCATCCTCTCCAATTAACCTAGCTTTCGTAATGGCTACATTTTGAACAGCATTGCCAGAGACCTGATCTGTGTACAATTCAAAATTTTTTTTCATCCACGGCAAGTAATTCCCTAGACTTAAACATGTTTTAGTTATTCCTTTCCAATCATTTGGGGCCACAATCTGTCATCTTAGAAGTTTTATAAAACCCAAAGCAAATGGACTGGGTAGGAATAGAGGTTCTTCCAGAACAGGTAGGCCTTCCATATCAGTTCTGAACTTACACTGAGTGCCCCAATGATATTGTCTCATCGTCTACACTTGGACAGATAGTTGAAGGGACAGAGAGTGGCCATGTTGCCCCCACAGGTGCAGCAGCACAACTATTGGCAAAATGCCCCCTCCCCTGCAACAAAAACAAGTAGCTTTGTTTTTTCTCTTTCCTTTAGGCTATAAACTGATGGCCTGAGTTGTTAAAGAGTTTTCCACCTTGGTAGAGAAGCAGAAGGAAAGAGGAAGTGGCCTTTCATTGAGGCTCCCTTGGGGGTATGTCTTCCTCCTCCAGTTGCATACAGGGAGGCGGAGGGTTATATGACTTCTGCTCGGAAGTGGTGCATGGGGCGGGCATTGATGGCCTGTGAGGAACTGATTGGAATTTTCTTCGCGCCCAAACCAGAAACAAAGTTGCACATAGGGCCAAAGGGGAAGAAGGGGGAAGTGGTCATGAAGGTAAGTGTTCCCCCTTTGGCCTTCTGCCGTGTTAGCCCATCGCCATCATTGTACAGTAATTTATATGAGGGCAAGAACCTTCATGAGTGATTACAATTTGTCTAGGATTATTGGGGATTTGAAGTTTAGTAACAGAGTAGATATGTTGAAAACCCTCCGTGTAACTGGGCATGGTGGAGCATGCATTTAATCCCAGCACTTGGGAAGCTGAGGCAGGAGGTTGTGAGTTTGATTTTTTGTTTGTTTCGTTTTTTTGTGGCACCAGGGATAGAACGCACAACCTTGCACCTGCCAGGCAGGCACTTAAGCCACTGAACCAAACTCCCAGCCCTAGTTTTTTGAGGCAGAGTCACACTATGTAGTTCAGGCTGGCCATGAGTACACATTGTAGCCCAAGTCGGCCTCAAATTCACAACGCTCCTCCTATCTCAGCCTCCCAAGTGCTGGGATTAAAGGCGTGTGCCACCATGCCTGGCTGGTTGTGAGTTTGAGACCAGTCTGGGCTACAAAGTGAGTTCAAGGCCAGCCTGAACTGCATAGTGAGACCCTGTCTCAAAAAACAGGGCCGGTGATTTAGCTCAGTGGTGTAAGTGCCTGCCTGGCAGGCATGAGGTTGTGAGTTTGATCTCTGGTCCAAAAACAAAACAAAACAAAACAAAAAACCACCAAACCTCCATGTACTCCCCTGCCTGGCTGGCTTCTTTCAGCATCAGTTTCAAGGGAGACAGAGAAGATAGCTTTACTTCCTTAGAGGCAAAAGTTCTAGCCTGTGATGCAGCAAAATTTCTCTGAGCTGAAAAGGCAGGGATTATCATTTGTGGCTCAGGTTAAGGTTATTGGGGTGGCTGTCATTCTACTATCTTTTTCCCGCTCGGGACTTGATTTTAAAATTGTGCCTGGAGCCAATTTCACTGTGGTTGTCTCAAGAAGTTTAAGATCATTAAGACCCTGTCTAATCCTGATCCCCCACAAAAATGTGAATACTGGAATCCAAGCAAACAACCAACAGTTCCATATACATTTGTGATTCTTTTGAATATGTTTGTCCCATAATTAGACAACTGATATAATCAATATACCTCTTTTTTTTTTCCCCTGGGGAAAGAGTTTCTCCCAGGCCCGTTTATAACTGGGCCTAGAGAATAAGGGAGTTTCAGTGCCCCACTCTGTACACCTGATGAAGCCAATATCAATACACTCCGGTGATGACTACTGATTTATACCAAAGCACTTCTCCCCCTAGTTGCGCACACGTGAGAAGTGTCCCCTTGCCCTCAATCTCTCACCCTGTCTGTGTTCAGGCACCATATGCCACAACCCATGCAGCTCTTGAAGTTCTTGGGGTGAAGGACCACGAGAGGATGAGAAAATAAAGAGACAAGGCTGGGGTCAGGTGGCGCCCTTACTCTCCTGATGGGAGGAAAGGTACTGCTCAACCAGTGCAGCATGTTGGTTTATATACTGGGAAGGATGAGGTCAATTTCAGCCCCTCTGCCTAGCAACCCATTGCTTGGATTGTCTAGGGGCTTGGTGTTTTTCTGGGTTGTAGCAACTTCTTTACTGGCTTGTTCCGGTCACTCTTTGTGGGACAGTGGTGCCCTGGCCATTCCACAGCTCTGCACGTGTGGTCAGTTTCCAGCTTGAGGGCTCCCAGCAGGCTAAGCTGCCAGTGCTCATTACACAGGTGTTGTGCTTTGAAAGAGACCCAGGTAGTAGATGCCTGAAGTGGCCAGGGAGCAAGAGCCAGCTGCCCCAGGCCAGCAGGATGTTCAGGCCCCACCTCCTGCTCCTGCTGCTGGTCTACTCCTCTCCCTCCTCCTGCTGTACTCTGTGCTTCAGCCAAACCAGCTCACATGATTCTCCACACCTGGCCGTTTTGCAGACCTGTGTGCTTTTGCATATGCACGTTCCCCAGGAGAGGATGCCCTTCTATTCAACAGTTTAAAATTCTACCCCATCCTTGACATGAGGCTGATGACTGTTTTACCTGTGCATATTGATTAGATTTTAAAATTTTGGAAGGCTCAAATGCAAAACTCACCTTGAAGAAATTTACCACAGCAAATCTTTTGAAGATGTATTTCAGGGCAGCTGTAGGGCACACCTGAATCTTCTCAGGAGTCATCCAACTTCAGCCAGAAAGAGCCAGGCCAAGAGTTTAAGCCTTGGGTTCTGGCACCAGCCCATTTATGTCTAAGGAGTTGTGATATTTGGTCATCCTAAGCTTTCATTTCCTTGTCTGCAGAAATAGACATAGCAGTTCCTGTTCAGACTCATTTATTGCAAGGTAAGAATTTACCTCTATTTAGGTAAGAATTAAATAAGATTATGCATATAAAATGCTTTGTAATTGCTAAAGCAACCAAAACACACACGTGGCATAGAGAGACAGCTAGGGAGAAGGAAAGGACATTTCTGCTGCACACGAGCGTGAAGAGAGGGTAAATAGTACCACCCTTTGAAAATACATCCTCATTTACAGAAATCCTTATATGTTGCTCGTACACCAAATACAAAGCTTCTTCAGATGAGAGGGTAGATTCATGGAAAGAGTTGGAGGCGAGTCTTTTCTGTGTCCGTTTTTCCTGCTGTATGTCAGACACACAGACTTAGCACAATTGCTAACCGTGCTAAGCAGAAATGGGCCCAGTGGGTCCAGGCGAAAGCTGTGGCTCTGCGCCTATGATGTTGTTGCGGGAAATTTCCCAAGCCAAGCCAAGCCAAGCCAAAAGGAAGGCTCCGCACCGAGGAGGTAACATTGGGGCACAGTTATATGTAGAATGCATTCATGAGATGGTAAATTTATAGATATTTCATGATCAAATAGAGGACTCTGACCATGTTGCTGTTCTGCTGTCTCTGGTATATTCAGTTGACCCTGACGATGTCAGAGCAATTGCCTTAAGGCACCTTGGGCTGACTTGGGCTCAGTCAGTAAAAGCTCTCTCCAGAACGTTCCTATATTTTGGTAATGTCCTTAACCACTCTCATTCAGTCAAGTCTCTCTCTCCAGAATAGTTCCTGTATTATGGTAATGCCCTTAAATATAGTCATTCTGTAAGAATCCCTTCCCCTGGTTCTCGGAATGTTTCTATTGTTTCAAGACCAGCCTGTCTGTCAATATATGACTCAGTATATGTAACCAATCATGTAACGTTTGGTCATTTGGTTTGTACCTCCCACTGCTAATTCTATATAGACTAAACTCCTTCCTGATTCGGGGTGGTTGCTTGGGAGGAATCATCCCTGCAACAGCCCACTGGTGTGAAGATTAAATGTTGCCTTCTTATCTCCTCGGTGCAAAGAGTCTTCCTTTTGGCTTGACTTGGCTTGGGAAATTTCCCGTAACAATAAGAAGGCAGCATTTAATCTTTACACCAGCAGACTGTTGCAGGGATAATTCCTCCCAAGCAACCTCGAATCAGGAAGGAGTTTAGTCTATATAGAATTAGAATTGGGAGGTACAAAGCAAGTGACCAAACGTTACATGATTGGTTACATACATTGAATCATATATTGACAGACAGGCTGGTCTTGAAACAGTAGAAACATTCCGGGAACCAAGGGAGGGGACTCTTACAGAATGACTACACTTGAGGGCATTACCATGATATAGGAATTGTTCCGGACACTGAGACTTGACTGAATGAGAGCGGTTAAGGACATTACCATAACACAGAAATGCACAGAATGAATATACTTAAGGGCAATACCGTAATATAGGAATGGTGGGAGAGAGAGCTTTTACTGCATGAGCCCAGGTCAGCCCAAGGTGCCTTAAGGTACAGGCAATTGCTCTGATATTGTCAGGGTCAATTGAATTTACCAGAGACAGCAGAACAGCATCTTGGTCAGTCTTCCAATTAATCATGAAATATCTATAAGTTTGTTATTTTGCCCTGACAATGTGACCTCGGGCAAGGTTTCTCCACTTCTTGATAGCCACATCCTAGCGCCAGCTGTGGAGAACCAGAAGGAAATGTGTAACAGGGCCTCGGCCCTGAGCTGATAGCACCTCGGAAGGTCTCCCAGGCTGGGAACAACCTGCCACGGCCGTTCTCTCAGCACACCTCTGTCCCAGTCCCTGGCTCCGCCCCACGTCTCTCCACACCTGGGATGAAGAGAAGCAGGAGTCAGTGGTGTTGTGTATGTGGAGAAGAACGTGACCAATGGAGGGAAGGCCAGTAAGTTCCAAACCTAGCGACAAACAATTGTTTCCCAACCTTCTCGGAAGTCTCTTGCGTTTTTTTTTTCTAGGAGCTCGAGGTTCTTTCTGGGACCAGAATATCAAGATCAAGGCTTCTGGGTAACTGTAAGGAGCACTGCGCAGCTTCAGTATTTTATTAACAGATCCCAAGTCTGCTCAGCAGGAGGACAAGCTCCTGCCAGGCCTTCGAGGACTGAGGCTGGGGGAGGGGCGTCAAGGCCTCGGGTCCCTCTCTCCTGCAGCTGGGGGAGGTGTGGACATTGTCCCAGAGTCACATGACTTCTCACCGGGCACAGCAGCCAAGCCCTGTCACAGGAGCTCAGGAACACACGTGCATTTGCACATGCGTCTTCTTTGGCCGCTTGCTTTCTTCCTTGCTGGCTCGTTTGCTTACTTTCTTGCTTTTTTTCATTTTCTTTCTTTCTGTGATACTGGATATTGAGCTCAGCAAGCACCCTGTCCCTGACCTGTATCCCCTGCCCTCTCAGCTGCCTTTGAACGTCTTAGCACAGGGATGATTCTGTGGACGGGTCTGGGTCCGGAGGATGCCCGCACTGCCCCTCACACTGCCTCACTCCTCCTTTGCTCGTGCAGCAGAATTTCCAAGCAGAACAAAGAAACCTCGGGCCAGTGTGAATTGTGGGACATTTTACTGAACACAACTGAACAGAAGTCAGATTTCCTCTGGAGATTAAGAAAGACCCCAGGTACCAGCAAAAGAAGTAAAGGGAGATTCTAAGGAAATGTTCAGGGTAGAGGCAAAAGTTCAAGGGATTTCATTTGGGGGGTAGACGAACAGCCCTCTGTGGAAGAAACGAGGGCCCTGGAGGAAGGGAACACAGCGGAGGCCTGAGCCCCCGAAGCTCTCCCAGCTGTGAAGAAAGCAGCGCATGGAGGCAGAGCCTGTGCTCAGTGGGCTGTGCTCCCCAGGCCACTGTGAGCCACTGGCTCGCCCGCCATGTGACTCCACCGCTCCGCTGACATGAAGCCCCGCCTCTGCCCCCTCGGAGCCGGAACAGCCCAGCTCCGGCATTGTAGGCAGGACCGTGCGGTGTAAGGAATACGGACACGCTGACCAGGACACGCTAGACACTTGTGGACTCTGATTCCGCAATCTTTTCCCTATCCAAGCACCAGGGGTAACTTCCTCCCACATTTTTTGGTACCAGGGATCGAACTCACAGCCTACACCACTGAGCTAAATTCCCAGCGTCTTCCTCCCACTCTTGAGCCCAAGTCAAGCGTTTTGAAACATTCCCTGGAGAGATGAGGGTCAGCTCCCAGCCCTGCTCCCTAAGAGGCAGGCAGCTTCCCTGGGCGGCTTGTCCAGGCTCACTCTGGCCTTCTCCTGGCTCCCCAGTGCCTCCCCTGCAGAGGGCTCCCGGGAGCCTGCAACCGGGCCTGGCCTCTGAGAGCTGCTGCTGTAAGGGATCGGATAAAGACGGCACCTCCCAGGGCAACCACGCTCGCCTCGGCTACTCATGAACTGTTGTTCGTGCTTGAGCTTGAAAAATCAAAGCCAGGAGCCTTTGAGTCTGTCGTTTAAAAATGGCAAGTAAAAGAGGGTTTGATCTGAAAGGTGGAGTTTAAACTAACTTGCTACTCCCTGATCCCGGTACTGCTATCCTCTCTACTTCTTTAATACCTAAAACATAATATATGCATATGTGTGCACACCACACAGTCCACACACAGCGCACACTTGCCCTCTCACACGAGAGCCTCAGCGTGAGCCGGGCAAAGGCCCTTGCAGGAAGTCTTGAGACTACAATGTTAACCCTTTCTTCTCCAAAACACCAAAAACTGATACAGATGAGAAGCTGTCAAAGTCTTACATAAACAGACGATATTTTAACAGCTGCACTCCCATTACCTTCCACCCTCTGATGAAAAGATATAGTTCTTCCATTATAAAAACACTAGTCAGAAACAGATTTAAATACCTTCCAGATACTACTGAGAAAAGTAGTTGTAGGTCTGTGAAAAAGTCATATGTAAATTATAAAACTGTAAAAATAGTTGGAAAAATCAGGAGAACATTTGAATAACTTTGGAACAAGGAGAAATTAAGCAAAAAGAAAAACCACATACACTATAAGACAAAAAAAAGGGGGGTGTTCTGGTTATACAAAACCTAAAAATTTCAGCCAGGTGTGGTATACATACCGATAATCTCAGAACCCTGGGAGACTGAGGAAGGATCATAAGTGTTGGGACAACTTAGTGACTAAGTGACACCCTGTTTCAAACTAAAAATAAATAAACGGTATCACCAAAAAAAGGCAGGAAGGAAGGAAGGAAAGAAAGTAGGAGGGAGGGAAGAATGAAGGAAGAAAAAAGAGACAAAGAACTTCAAAGAGCAAAGGTACCATAATCAAAATCATAAATATATTACAAAAAGAGTGTAATAAAATGATAGATCATAATGGAGTACTTCAACACATAATGTACAGAGAACTCTTAATAAGATAATCCAACAGAAAAATTGCAAAAAACATAAATTGTCACATTATAGAAGAAGAATCAAGATGAATGACAGGCACATAAAATCTTTAAAATATGCTTCAACTAATAGAATTAAAAGTAACCCGATGACACAACCATTTTTTAATCCATTAACAATTCTTAAGATTGATAATACAGGTGGTGACGGGGACAGCTGCCCTCCGCACAGCATAGTGATCTAAGTAACCACCATTGTGAAAATGATGTAACATATTAATTAAAATACAATCCCAGGATACCCTGTCGGGAGTTTTTCAGGCTAATTAGAATACCGGAAGATGAAGCTGGCTGTCTATGATATCCATTACAACTTTTTCTGGTAATAAACACGACTTAAAAAGGTGCCTCACTCAGGGAAACAACACAGCCTGTGCGAAGGAACGGGAGGGGACCGGGCTCTCCTGCACACTTCTCGCCTGCGGGACTTTATGTGCTCATCTGCAAAATCAAGGCACTGTAGCAATGACGCTTCCACTGCAGATTTATTTGTGTCCACTTGAAAGGATTTTTACGGTATACATTGCCAAGTTGAAAAAGAATCTGAAGAATTAAAAGCATTTCTTCAAAATATATACTTGCTCATCTTTATTTGTTTGTTTGTCTCCTCAGAAAATGTAAAGGAGCTTGCATGAAGGCATGAACACAGTGACCGCCTTTGCAGTTTACATCACTGAAAAGCAGGAGAAACTCGGGGGAGAAACGACTGGAGACCAAACCGACAACTCCTTGAAAATAAGCTATCAGTTGACAGCTGTATCAAGAAGAACGCGGCTGTCTAGGCCCAGTAGCTCTGGGAGCCTGCTTCATTCAAGGCCTGCTTCCAACATCGTGTGCACTCGATGGGGACACCCTGGGGCGCTGCAGACCCTGCAAGGCAGGCCCAGAGGCGTGCGCGTGCGTGCGTGTGTGCGTGTGTCTGTGGGGTGGAAGGATTTCGGGGTGGGGGAGGAGGGCAGCATGCTGTGGATGAAGAATACGTACCTTTGGTGAAGTTAGAGGCCAGCCTGAGTTCTGTTATCTACGGAATTTAAAGCCCCTCCCCCGTCTCAGTTGTAAGTGAAGGGGTAAATGAGGTCTCATTGGGACGGGAAAGCGGGGCTCTGGCAGCCCCGTGATGCTGCACCCTCCCCTTCCTCCCTCTCCTTTCTGTGCCTTGTCCCTGGGTACCAGTCTCCCTCTCCTGTCCCAAGGGGAGGCTCTGGTCTCTGGGACCTGCACTCTGTCTTAGCCTGCTTGTGACTTCCTGTTTGCTATGACGTTAGTTCTTTCTGTCTTTAAGTGATTTTGATTCAACAAGAGTAGGTTTTATACACACACACACAAAAGGTGGGATGGCTAGAACCCTTGACATAGATCTTATCACAACCCCTTCTAAATAAGAAGCCACGTGTCACACTGAGTTCTATACAAACACAAGCTTTGTCAGCAGCAGGAAGAAAGCTTCCAACACCAAAATGGCACAAAATTAGCTGCAACTACTTTACATTGCTGAAAAATGCATTTAAAATACAGTCACCCTTTAGAATACCTTGAGCAGACGCAGAAAGGCAAAATAATGTCTTTTTACAAAGGATGAGTCTGTGGAGGGTGGCGAGGAAAACTGAAAGTGAGAGTTTCCACTCATCCGGGGTCCAATGGGTCAGATGGAAACCCCGCAGTGCATCTCCGATCACAAGTTACCACTCCGGCCGTGCACACACAACTCCACGCTGTGTCCCACGACAGCTCTGGGTCCGCCCAGGGCTCTGGGACAGGTCAGATCCCGAGGGGCACGACTCACACGCTCTGGGGTCTGGGCTCCCTGCTGCTGTTGAGGAGGTCGGTGAGCTCCCCAATGTACTTGATGGTGTACTTGAGCGTCTGGATCTTGGTGAGCGGCTGGCCTCTCTGGCTGTAGACAGGCGGCAGGTAATTCCGCAGGGTGTGCAGGGCGTCGGCCAAGGTCCTCATTCGGAGCTTCTCCCTCTCGCTCGCCTTGCGTCTCCTCTGCACAGACATCTTGACTTTGGTGCCCTTCTGGGTTTTGGGGCCACCGGCACCCTGGAGGTAGGCGGGTTGGAAAGCTAACATACTGTAGTCCATCTCCACCAGGCCACCAGTGCCTCGGCCGCTGCAGCCAGCACCAACCCCGCCGCTGGCCCCGCCATGCCCACAGGACAACCCAGCCCCAGCAGGGCACGGGGATGGAGAATAGGACTCCAGGGAGGGGGCTGGAGAAAGGCTCTGAGTTGGAGAGGCCTGGCTGAGTGCAAAGGGTCGGGCCCTGTTGCTCCAGCCCCAGGAGGACAGCAGGCCAGGGCTGTCGGAGGAGTCCAGGCCGTCCGACAGGCCCAGGAAGGGCTCCTGCAGGTTGTCCATGCTGCGGGACAGCTGCGGAGGCAGGCGGGAGAGAGAGAGTTGTGCCGCCAGCCCAGCGCCAGGAGGGCCAGGGCAGAGCTCTCTCTTTATGAGGGTGGGCGAGAAGTGAGGCAGTGGGAAAGAGGGCTGGGTGGAGGGAGTTCAAAGGGAAGCCGGGGACCAACACGGAAAATGAACTCTTCAGGTGTCACTTTCTCCTCATTGATAATTAGCATCTTCCAGCTAAAATGTCTTTAAACAGAAAGGCCTCTGAGAGAAGAAAAAAGGAATTATCTTGTTGTAACTAAACCAATTAAGGCTGCATAACTAGACTTAGCATTGTCCTGTGGAACTCATTAAAGAGGGAGCTAAAGAAAACAAGCCCGGGCATCTGCAGGGGAGAGGGGCCGGCAGGAGCCTGGGTGCAGAGCAGAGGGTCTGGGGGAGCAGCGCCGCCTCGCCGAGCCACGCCCTGCAGAGCAGATGGGTGAGCGGCTGCAGACCGGGCTCCTCAGGTTTTGATCGCCTCCTGTATCAAATGCAGACAGCAGCGCCTGCTTCCTGGGGCCCCTGGGAGGCGAGCACACAGTCAGGCAGGGACCCCTGTGTCCACCTTTCCTTCCGGTGGGCAAACTTCCAGGTTCTGTAGCAGGAGGAGGCCCCGAGGGCCAGTCCCAGAATGCTGACGGCCACAACTCGAGGGAGCCTAGAGCCTGAACAAGCAGGAAATAGCCCCTAAGAAGGTAGAACTTGGATTAAATAAGTGGGTTTGGATTCCCCATAGAAAAGCGCTAATTCTTCAAAGCTAAGGAGTTTGGAACAATACCTGGTATTCAGCCTTCTAAAGGTCTTTTTTAAACCCAGCCGCGGGGTCACACCTCCTGTCTTGGAACATATAGAGGAAGTGTGAAATTAACCGAGGAGGCTGCTTTCCCACTCGGCCCAATGCCACTGAATGTGTCACATCAGATGGCCCTGCCGGTTTGGTTTGCTTCCTATACGCTCTGATAGACATGATCTTTTGGAAAGAAACCTCAGATTTCACAGTTGTCCCACGAACATAATTTATTCTCCATGCAACTATTTTTACAAATTAACCTTAACATCAGAGTCACATAGAGTTACACTTTAGAGTAAAAGTAATGTCTTTTAATATGGTTAAGTCCCTTTGCAATTACTGGAAAGAAATGTCAATGATCTAATGAAAACATTTATGGTAGTTTTTAATTAGCAAGGCTCAGGGAGGAAAAATTTCAAGCAGGTAATCTGTAGAAGAATAGTCTTATGATTTTACCACTTTACGAAGCCAGATTTGAAGGATAATAGTATTAATGAAATATAATTAATGCAGTAAGTGAGACTCTTCTTTTTCCCTTACCCTCTGTCTTTTTTTCTTTTCTTTTCTTGTGGTACCAGGCATTGAACTCACAACCTCGCGCCTGTCAGGTGGGTGCTTAAGCCACTAAGCCAAACTCCCAGCCTTAGGTTTTTGAGGCAGGGTCGCACTGTATAGCTCAAGCTGGCCTTGCGCTCACGTTATAGTCCAAGGCAGCCTCGAACTCACAGCGCTGCTCCTGCCTCAGCCTCCCGAGTGCTGGGTTAAAGGCGTGCGCCACCGCGCCCGGGCCTCTGTCTTCGTTCAACTCTTGTTGAGGAGAATAGAATGTGCAGAAATTATCTGAGGAAATTTACATATACTATACCTTTGCTTCACATTTTTTTTAAAAAGCCGTGTTTCACATATGAAAGTAATGAGTCTCTGAGGTATTAAAGACACTCAGTTAAGATCCCCTGTAAGAGGAGAAAGCCGATCATATTTTAAAATCTGTTTTCTCCACTTCAGTTGGTGGTGACAGAGGCATGCGACCTGACCGTGATCAAGGAGCGGGGACTCCCAGTGGGTGCCGCGTGGCCGGGGCCGCGGTGGTAGCAGCTCTCAGCTGGCGGCTTGCTCTGCACTGCGGTCTCCATGGTGGTCACACACCACAGCGTCTCTCCCTTGTCCAGGTTTTCCTCAAATCGCTAATTTCTCTAAGTTCTGTTTTTAGAAATGTGATTTCCTAAAGGAGACAGTACCCACCACCTCCTTGGCAGGACGCTCCGTAAGTTCAGGGCTGGTGACCGGCGTCTCTGCCTGTTCGTGGCCAAACCTCCTGTCCGAAGACGAGCAGAGCGGCCCAGCACTGCCCGCCCTGGAAAGGCGCCCTCGGGACGAGGAGACCGCCGGCTCCGCGCCGCTCTTAGGCACTCTGGCTGGTAAGCGCCAGAGCAGCCGGACTGGCTGTGCCCCACTTGTTTGGAAGAAGCCGTCTACGCCGCATTCAGGGAAATAAAAGGGATGGGCGGTGTAACACCACCAGCGCACGAAGGACTACAGCTCGGGTGTTTCCAACTCCACTGAGAACAAAGAAGCAGGGTAAAGACAGGAGTGTGGCTCAGTGACAGAGCAAAAGCTTAGTGTACACAACGCCCTCCTGGACGAGTCTAGACCGGACCCCAAAAGCCTGGTTAGAAGAGTGGGTAGTGGACGCCGAGCCGGCAGTCACCTCCTGCAGGACAAATGGCCCCAGAGCCTTAATATTTACTTTGTAAAAGGCTCCAACGACACAGGTCCTATCTTCTTTGTGAAGAACGTCTGTCAGACGAGCAAAATGGACCATCAATTCCCTTCCAGCTCCACCGCACCGTTCTGCAGAAAGGTCTCAAAGCCACACAGTCCATCGCTCCTGCCGCACGCAGAGACGGCGAAAGGCACTCGGTGTCACACTGCAGGCTGCAGCAGAACCAGGAGGAGAAGCCCCAGCCCCCTGCTTTCCAGGTGTGCCCCTTTGGTCCCCCCGAAACCGATGTGGTTCTGAGTGCTAGGCTTTTACATCAGGCAGACTATACATTGTCCACATTCCTGAGTTACTGGAGTAAGCACTTTAGTATTTTAGTTTAAATGTCACTCACTCAACTCACATTTATAAACTGCCGTGAGTGTGAGGTTGAGAAGTCGCCAGTCTGAAGGCTTATTACCGAGAAACCAGGAAAAAAATCTCCTGGTCCTGTTTTCCAGAGGCGGACAGAGGCACGAGCTGTGCTGCCCTCCCAGCGCAGGCTTTCAGATGAGCCTTCGTGCGATCTAGGAGAATGGGCTTCCCCGAGGGACGCAGGGCAGCGCGGCGCCCTGGAGGCGCTGGGAGCCCCTGCGAGGTCGCAGCTGTGGAGCGTCAGTGAGCATCCGAACACCGGGCGAGGGCTGGGAGCAGGAGCAGTGCGGGAGTGCGGCTCCCGGACCGGGGCTGAACCTGGGGCCAGTCTTACAATCGCTACCGAGTAACTGTCATCTTCGACATACTAACCCGCCTCTTGTAACTTTGGCTTCATCGGGACAGCTGGAAAACTAAAACTGGCCCAGCAGGATAGACACTTACGCCAGGACTACACATTGTAAGCCTTCGGTGTGCTAACAACATTGCTTCAGTTATTAATCAAGAGAAGTTAGATTCCCCCAAACACGTGGACACAGATGCGTTGCTCCCATCTTCTCTCAGCCTTCCCTTGCCTCTGCTTCATTGTCCTGCGTCCCACGCTGCTATGAGGCTATGAAAAGTTAGAAACTGAGCCTTGACGTGGAGAGCTATAAGATGTTTCAATATTTTCAAAACTAGCAAAAACAAACACTTTCACCAAAGAAGATAGCCCTAACCTAGCACAAGCCACAAGGCTTGGTTCCTGCCTCCTGCCCCTGCCTGAAGTGTCCCTTGCCTGTCGCAGTCCTCAGAATTTCTGCTTTCTGCCGTCAACAGCACTCAGACTGGGCCCGGTTTGTTCACTGCCTGCCGTTCCAGTTATTTATGTACATAAATGTGGGCTTCCAACTGGCGATGAGGACAGGAAGTACATTGGAAAGATTTGTCTCCGGGAAATCCGTAGACTGGGAGAATGGTCACCGTCTTAGTCCCCTGCAGCTTACAGGGCAGAGCTGAGCTCTGGGCCAGGACACTGCGTGGGGCCGGGACCCAAAGCCGCAGCCCCTCCCCGCTCTGAGCTGTTGCACGCGGTTTGTACCTCGATTTCCACAGCCAACAGTCACAGCCGAGTCCTGCAGTCACAGCTGCCCAGAGCCCGGGGCAGCCCAGGCCGGGCCTCCCTCCCGGCCAGAAAGGGGGAGCCAGCATCCTGCTGCTGGGACAAGCGAGAAGCTCCAGCTCTCCCACCCGTCTGCAGGCTCGGTGCCAGCTAACGCGAGATGAGATAAACCCTGAAGGGCAAAGGGAGTGTGCGTGTGCGTGTGTGCGTGTGTGTGTAACACTGCTGCAGCCTGACACCTCCCCCGTCCGGAGCTCACAGAGAAATGGAAGCAGCGGCCTTGGAACCGGTGAGGGTTTGGCTCTTCGGGCCTCAGCTCCTGTGCTGTCACCATTAAGCTCACTGTGAACTCAGGGAATCAAAACTGTGCACTGTCGATTTTCACAGGCCGAGTCTTCAGCCTGTGGACAGGACAAAGTAGCAGAAATCAATAGGCATGGAATAGACTTGCTTCCTAGGAGAGGCGAGAGACCGAAGAGAAATACGCTGAACTGCGGGAAATCTTCAGCGCTGAAAGACAGAACTGCCGTGGACTCCTCGGCCACTGCTGACAGCTCTCTGGCCAGCTGTTACGCTCACGCTGTCCCTCTCAGTGAGCAGAGCCGCGAGGGAAAGCAGTGACTGCCTCCTGAACACCTGAGCGTCTTCCTTCTCCTTACGCAGTGACGGTCCGAGCCGAGGCACATCTGTCCCCCCAGCCCGCGGCCAAGTGCTCTGCGGACTTTCTTTACCCAGTGAATGCACACAGAAGCCACGACAGCGTGACCTGCCCTGGACGGAATCCGTTCTGAGGTAGCCAGGTCCCTGCAGGGTCCTGGTACCTGAATACAAGCCTTTTCCTCTTTGGAAAATATCACTAATTATGTTCACCAAGCAAAGCAAAGCAAAACAAAAACAACCCAGTCATCCGGTCTGCACAAGGTGGGCAGTCACAGGCAGGGAAGGGCCGGAGGGGCGGAAGTGCGGGAAGGTGTGGGCAGAGGCACAGCAGAGAGAAGAGAGGAAGCCGAAGCTAATTCTCCCTAGAGCGCACGCTGGCGGGAGGCTGTGGTTACTCTTACTGCGAGGAAACAATGAGCTGCTGGTTTCAGTTCAAAAATTTTAGAAAGTCACCACGCAGCCCCAAACAGCCAAGCTTTCCCCGCCCACCAGAGACAGGTAGTAGGCCCTAGTGCTTCACCAATAATTCTTCAGCAACTGGCTAGCAAGATTTAAAAAAGAGATCGTATGTGTTACATTTACACCTACTCCCCCTTTTAAGTCAGGTTCTTTATTACCACTGGTATTTGGGGTGGCACTTTAATACCCATGTCAAAAAGTTGAAAGAGCTTGGGGGAGGTTGTTCTTGCGGATTTCCCTGTTTTTACTAGCCTGGAGAACAGAAAAATGCAAAGTTACTTCTCGCTTGGTTCTTCTCCAGGAGTGACCAAATTCCTGAAGTTAAAATGCGTGCTACAATGCTTTACTAAGATAGCTGTGTAATGCATGGGTTTATTTTCACCAAGTTTGTATTCTTTGACCATTTTTATTTCAGATTTTCATGTTTCCAGCCAACTCACACTGACAATGCAAACACAAGGCAATGAAATATTTGGAAAAACATTTCTGAATATTTTGATAGGAGACACTCAAATAGGATGGCCAAAAGGCTATTGCTGTGAAGAAATCATAGAGGTAAGAAAAATACTCTGCTACTACCGGAGAAATGAACAAGGCCATGAATAAACAGCTCACAAAAGAAAAAATACAAGTGGTGGGTAAATGCCAAAGGAAATATCCACCTCACTGATAATCAAAGACATGTAAATGGAAGCCACAGGAGAGGACTGTTTTCACCTCCAAGTTGGCAAAGTTGGCAAAAGGGTGAGGAAGGGGGACAGCCAGCTGGTCCAAGATTTTAAATATTTTAAAGCCTTTAAAATGCATTTTAGTTGTGAAAGTACTTTTGACATGAGGACTTTACAGAACTTAAGTATGCAGTTCAATGTTTGTGAACAAGAATGTGCGCCATTAGTGATCACAGCAAAATGTTTGAATCAACTGAACTGTCTAATAACAGAGGTGAATGCACCAAGTCGTCCTCTTCAGAGTGTGAAATATTACATAGTTGACAAATAAATTGTATTTATGAAAAACACTTCACATAGGAAATATAATCCAATATGACAGGTTTTAAGCAGGATATATAAAACATATACTTTTATCCTTTTCTAACTTTTTCTAATAGAAAAATGTCTAAGTTTTAAGAGTGGGTCTGTCTGGCATGGATGACATTCTCTGCTTACGACTACACTGATCACATCGGCACATGAGGCGGGGTGTCAGGGCCCAGGCCTGGAAAGTCCTGCTTTAGAGCTGTGTCCTCACCTCCAGCACCAGGGCCGCCTCGAGAGAAGAGAGCGAGACACTGCAGTCATGAGAAAAATTTAATTCCGTTTAGCAGGAGCCACTCCTAACACCATCTATATCTCAGAAATGCGCTGAAGATTAATACACGTAAAGCAGTGTGTGATGCCTGGCCTCAGACACAATAAGCATGCAAGCACTGACAGTTGCTACTCTTCTTTATAGCTCTCAGTATTTTCTAACTTTTTAAAAGTTACTAATTGATGCTGGGTATGGTGGCATACACATGTAATCCCAGTACTTTGGAGGCTGAGGCAGGAGGATTGTGGTGAGTTCCAGGCCTGCCTGGGCTATATAATGAGAGGTTTTCTCAATCCCCATGCCCCCCAAAATTAGTAATTTAAAAATTAGAATTTTACCAGTAGTAACTAGGCAAGCTGACTCAACAGGTTCCATGTATAAATGAAAAATTCCCTGGAACAAATTGAAGTTGAATCAAAGTATCTGAGTAGTATGTGCTTTTCTCTTTTCTTTTCCTTTCTGTTCCCTTTCTTTCCGTGTGTGTGTGTGTGTGTGTGTGTGTGTACGCATGCGTGTGCGTGTGTATGGCACTGGGAATTGAACCCAGGTCCCTTGCACTGGATCCATCCATCTTTTTTGTTTATTTCTTATTTTGAGACCAGGTCTTGTCCAGTAGCCCAGGCGGGGCTCAAACTTGTGATCTTCCTGCCTCAGTCTCCTGCAGTGCTGGGAACACAAGAGTGCACCACTCCACCCCCTCGGTATATTTATTTGAAACTTTTTTTAAGGGGAAAAGAAGAAGGAGGAGAGAAGGAGGAGAGATGTGGAGAAGTCCCTTGTGAGACAGCAGGACGGGACAGGGGACAGGGCAAGTCTTTGTTGGGACCGTGTATTTAGTTTGCAGGGAGCAGAAAGAGGTGGAGGAAAGACTCAGGGACGCGCAGTAGAAATGTGGAGAGAGGAACAGCTGGTCTCGTGCTGAAGTCTGTAGGTACTCTCCCAGTGCAGCTCCTGAGCAGCTGAAGGACCCCCCACCTCGCTCCCTGCACCCCTCTCTGCGCAGCCAAGCAGTCGTCCTCCACCCTGAGTGTGGCGTCCACGGGTGAGCCTGGCACCCCAGGACGACCTGAGGCATCTTGTCATCCACGTTGTCCTTTCCCGGATGAGAAGAGTGTCTGGGGATGGGGAAGCGCGTTTTCAAAGGGAGGAGCCTCAGGCTGCTTTCCTGGAGATCTTGGCTTGGTCTGTCTGGGCTCACGCTCGGCTCAGTCTGGCAGTGTATTTTCCGACACCTTCTCTGACCCTCCCCACCTGCCTGACTTTTCCACGCTGCTAAAGCACACCCGATAACTTCTCGGCCTGGCATTAAGAGTATCAGTGGGCTGTGTGCGTGTATGAAAATGCCCAAGGAAACGGACGGCTCTGTCTCCTGAATTCCCAGTAACTAAAGAAGACTCCCCAGTCTGGGCTGCCTGGCCTGGGCCTCCTGGCCTGCACCCGGCCCCAGGCCCTTTCTCTGAGGATTCCAGTAGCTCTGCACCGCCCCTCAACCTTCTTCCCTCAGCTCTGTCTGGGCTGCACCCTCCAACCCCCACGCCCACCCGGTGCCCCCTCTTGGCCTCGCAGTTTCCGCCAGTCCTTCCCGGCCAGGCCCAACTGTCTGTCCAGAACCCCTCTCCTCGCTGGCCCTTGGTGACCGTGTATCTGCACGGCCCAGTCCCAAGGCTCACTGCACTGTTCTGCGTTTTTCAGAAATTGTTTTCACTTGACAACCTTGGAACAAAGACCTGCACGGTTGTAACATGAAGATACTGTCTTACAGTTACGAAAGAGCCTCACGGCTGTGGGAACCTGGGGAGTGGGAACCGACATCTCCGCTGGAGAACTAAGGAAACCAAAGTTAAAGAGGTTTGTCAGACGTGGCTATGGAAAAAGCACCAGTAAGGGGCAGAACTGAAAGCCTGTCCACTGGGAAACGGAGCAGGGGCTTCCTCCACAGGAAAACTCCAAACACGGGCGTAGAACGCATGGCTGCCTCCTTCAGCCAGGCCCAAGACCACTGCGGGGCTGCGCGTGCCGTCCGCCCAGCGCGGGAGCCGGGCTCAAACCGCACGAAGGACACGGACCCCGCTGGGGCAGCGGCTGCGACCCTGTGATCTGCGCGACGTCCCTTCCAGCTCAGTGTCCTGCTTTGTCTCACGGAGAGTTCACACTTGGCGGGACAGAGGAGAGAGCCGCGGAGAGAAGGCGTCCTCCAGATGGGGAGTCAGCCGCTCGCGCTCGCTCGCCTTTGAGGGGCTCCTGCCGGAGCTGGGGAGCCCAGACGGCGTCCCTGCGAAGCAGGGGCCCGCGGGTCGGAGAGAAGCTCCTCACCCCTCCCCAGTGATGCTGGGGGCCTCCGGGATCTCGGCGTGGCCGGCGCCGCTGCAGGGCTGCGCCCGCGGGGAGCACGCTAGGCCTCCTCCTCTCTGCCGTTCTTCCCGCCCATTCCACTCATCACCGAAGCCTGCTGGCCTCCGTCACACGTCCGTCCGACTCCTCCAGCCCGGACTGCTCCTCGCACTCCCCTTAGGAGACCGCAGCCCGCGCCCACTACCCGCGGGCGGACGTTCCCCTCACAGCCCGCAAACGGGGGCCGGGTGGCGGGGTCGCTTCCGTCACCATTAGCCCTGCTGTCAGCCTCTTTCTCTTGTGTGACGCGTCTTCAGCACCCACGCGCTCGTGAATATTTATTTCTTTACTTTTATAGCCCAGTTTCTGCTTTAAGCGATCTTACTTTATGTGGTTTAATTTTCAATGGCTATGAACTTGGATAAGCATTTTCTGTGCATTTTGATTAGTACTTTATTTGACAGCTTCGCGAGCACGTGAGCCTAGGGTGTATGGCTGTTCCCACCCTCGGCTCACAGCGGAGGAGCCTGTGGCTTAGAGGTAACGTAACTCACGCAGCGTCACGTTCGAGGAATCCGCAGCCTCAACTGTGACTGCAACACTTTGCATAAAACACCAGAAGTCTGCTTAACAGGTACACAGGTACGGTGGACTATTCAGAGAGACCAGGGTCGAGCCAGGCGTGGAGGCGCAAGCCTGGAATTTCAGCACGGGGGTGCGGGGTGGAGGGAGGAGGTTCGCTGTGAGTTTGAGGCCAGCCTGGGCTACATAGCGAGCCCAACACCAGCCTAAAATATGCATTGAGACCCTGACCTCAAATACCTCTCCCCCAAAAATAAGCCAGTGCGCTGGCATTTGGAAAAGTGTTTTTCTCTAAGGCTAAGCTCCTGCCCCCACCGCCTGTGGCCTCCTGGAGAAGCAGTGGTCACGCCTTCTCCACTGTACTTGTTCAAAGTTAGCATGCACGGGCGACAACCAGCTTGTGGAACTCAGGCTCCAGCCCTGTAGCTCTGCACCTTCTTCCTGTGACCTCAGAAGTCCCAGGAGCAGGGCTTGAACTCTGATTTCCCCAGGAGACGTCTAACTCTGGGAAAGCTGGGATCCGGGGTCTGTGGGCATTGCCTTGGAGGAAATTTGTTACTGACTGAAGCGTCGATCCCTTAAGTGAACCAGCTGTGGTCAAATGATGAGATGAGCCGGTGAATTCTCTTGGGAAACCTGGGGCTGGGACATGAACTGGCTCAGCGTGTTTTCTGAAGAAATTTGTGCTGAGAACATGTTTTACTACAGCTGTGTTTAATAGATTTAAGTGATCACAGGATACCCAACCGATCCCTGTGGCAGCTGGCACTGTATTCTCTGGGCAGCTCAAGTTAGCCTGCAGTGGAAAGCTGGGCATGGGGCTCACAGTCTACACTATCCAGCCCACCACACAGGGAGCCAAAGAGAACTGGTATCTGTCTTTTTGGCTCAACTGCCTTTTTGTGTTCCTTGTAATGGCCTTTGCTCCTGGGCTTCTTCCCACCTCTACTCTTCTCAAGTGAAATCTGTCTGGATGACTTTCCCCTTCCTTAAAACAGATAGCTATCTGTTACCCACTCTTACCTCCAAAGACATAGCACCTTGAAATATCTAGTCAGGCAAAAAAACAGCAAAGGAGGGCTGGGGATATAATTCAGTGGCGCAGTGCCTGCCTGGCAAGCGTGAGGTCATGAGTTTGATTCCCAGTACCAGGAAAAACAAAAACAAAAACAAAAACAAAACAAAACAAAAAAACAGCAAAAGACAGCTTCTGGGAGGAATTTACATTTGAATTGTCTCAGATGCTTTCTAAGATCTGTCTTGCATCTGAAAACTGTACTGTTTCTGCTGGGCTTGGTGGCGCACACTTTTGGGAGGCTGAGGCAGGAGGATCGTTGTGAGTTCGAGACAAGCCTGGGCTACAAAGTGAGTTCAAGGCCAGCCTGAACCACATAGTGAGAACCTGTCTCAAAAATTAGGGCCAGGGATTTAGTTCAGTGGTGTAAGTGCCTGCCTGGCAAGCGCAAGGTTGTGAGTTCGATCCCCAGTACCAAAAAGAAAAAAGAAAAAAAAAAAAAAGAAAGAAAGAAAATGTACTGTTTCTGAGAATCAAGGGGCAGCAGCCACAGGCTCGTGCGCGCTGTCTGCCGTGGCGATCGAGCGCTGGCCGCGTGGCCCGTCAAAGCTGAGACAGGCTCTATGTGTCAAATGTACACCAGGCTCCAATACTTAATGTGAATAAGAAATGCAGACTACGCCACTAGGGATTTTTATTACTTACTTGTTGAAATGATAGCATTGTGAATATATTGTGATAAATTGAAAACGTTATTTGAATTAATTTCACTTATTTATTTTTAAGCATAACTATAGAAAAGCAAAGATTACATATGTGACTGGCATTGTATTTCTGTGCACAGTGGAGGCGGTAAGTGTTGTATAAGGAGAGGGGTGGTGCCATGAAGTACTTTGTTAGCACGTGTGTGAAGTACGTAATGATCACACTCACTGTGGGGAATGGTGCATGTGCATAATGCGTGTTAGTTCTTTTTTCTTTCCTCTCCTTTCCTCCCCTCCCGCCGTCTGTAGATCCCCTCCCACTTGCAAAGCATCTATCCCCCTATTTCCTATCATCTACCTTTTATTTTGCTCTTTAAATTACTTATACCTTGGGCTTCTCATACAAAAGAACTTATGTGATAAGCTGGTGTATCTGATTTATTTCACTTAATATTATGGCCTTAGGGTGCATCCATTTTCCTACAAATGACTCAAGTCTCTCTTTATGGCAGGCCAGAACTCCATCGTGTAGAAATACCACTTTTTCTTCACCCACTCATCTGTCGATTTACCTACAGGCTGTTCCAAGATTTGGCTATTATCAGTGATGCTGCTATAAACATGGGTGTGCCTATGTCTCTATGATAAGATATCTTCAACTCTTTCAGGAAGATACCTAGAAGGGGAATAGGAGGGTCAAATGGAATTTCCAGTTTTAGCTTTTTGAGGAATCTCTGCACTGCTCTTCATAATGTTTGCATTGTTTTATAACTCCACCAACAGTGGAGAAGGACTCCTTTTCCCCTCAGCCTTCCCAGAATTTGTTATTATTTGATTTCTTGGTGATGGCTATTTTCTCTGGAGTAAAGTGGAATCTCGGTATTGTTTTAATTTGATGATGCTATAAAACATTATAAAGATACTGAAAATGTGCTGCAAGAAAAGAGAGAAATGTGAAATATATTTCTTTCCAGGAAAACTTCCTGGAAACTGTGATCTCAAAACTCAACCTTGAAACAGGATTGTAGGGGAAAGGAGGCCTCATCCCTCTAAGATGGAGATTTTGACCCTGGACAGTTGAAGAGTGAACAGGTTTGGTGGTACTAGTCTTTCTCAATTTCCAAATCTGATTACCCGGCAGAATTCCATTGTCCAGACAGCCAGGCTTCCCCCCAGATCTTGTGAGCCCAGATTCATTTTTCACCCCATTCTCGGGTGATTTTCTGCAGCTCATCTGATCCCAGTCTGGGAAACTGGGACATAAATAGTCATCTCTGAGCCCCGAGCCCCCAGTCATGACAAGTTCCCACAGTCCAAGCGAGAGGTGGATGGTACTGTCCTACTGAACGTCCTTCGGAGAGAAGCGCCTACAGGAAGCAGCTGAAGATCCAAGCTTGGAGCCCCTGCCGAGGACTTCTGCTGGGTTCCCGCGTTTCCCCCGGAGCAGAAGGACAGGGCCTGGCCGGCTTGTGCCCTCCCCTGCGAGCTCCTACATCACACACTACGCGGCCCTTCCTACGTGAGCCGGGACAGGACTCGGGTAGGACTGTGCACAGGGGGTCGTAGCAGCTCCACGACAGCCTAGGCTTCTGCTTGATCAGCAGTGACCAGAGGCGCATCGTCCTCACCGAAGCCCTTCCTAGCTGCTGCAGATCGAGGGATGCAAGAGCTCCGGCGTGTAGACCATGTTTGGCGAATGGCTCTGCACCCAAACATACCATCTTCTCTGCTCTCCTCTTCGGTGGCCCCATCTCGCTCTGGTCCACACTCACCCCTCTCTAAGTGTGGCCCAAAGATCACCTGAGTCAAAATTTGTTTTCATAAGGGACTCTCAAACAAGTTCTGGGAAATCCAGAGATGAAAGCTACCTTCTCAGAGGTGTATAATCTTCAGGACTTCCTACCCAGCACCTGACCTGATCCACGCTGTCCCTCTGCCTTTCTCTCCCAATGCTGGGCCTGCCCTGCTCCACTGTGCCCCACACACAGCCTTGGGGTTCAGGCTGAGCTGGCGGGATGTCGCTTGGGGCCCTTCTTCAGGGGCAAAAGGCGACCACACAGTGCCATCGGGCTGACTGTGTTTTCAAAAATGTCTCATTTCCAGGTCAGCATGCAACACACGTTTCCCAAGAATTATGTCAATAAAATTATGTACGCAATGGGGCCACCAGAAACCCCAGTACGCAATGGGGTTGCATGGGGAACTGAGCAAGGCCCCCGTAGGAGCCGACTGTCTAGAGCAGAGGTCCTCCTGTGAGGAAGGCCAGGAGGGACTGAAGGTGTGCATGTGTTTTTCTGGAAAGGAGATCTATAGTGATCAATAAGTTCAAGGTTTTGCAAAACTCCAGGAAGGTTAAGAGCTCTTGAGCAGACGGGTAACAGTGACGGATGCTTCCTAACGAGACAAAATGACCTCTCTGGGAAAATGGCCGCTGGTGCCGTGTGGCGTTCTCCATCACACTGTGGTTAGTCCGCAGGCCAGCTCTCCGCTCCACCATGGCGAAGGAAAAGAGGCAGGCAAAAAGGGCCCAACGCAAGTGCCACGCCACGACAGGCTGTCCTCATCCCCAAGGAGAACAAAGTTGGCGTGGACAGACAGTGAAGGCGAATGTCTTAGAGGAAAGGGCCGCGAGCGGAGGCCCGGGGTCAGGCCAGGCCTTGCCGGTCGGGCAGGGCGCCAAGCCAGGAGGCCAGCGTCACTGTCTCGCCTGTTCTTGCTGAGAAGGGAGCGTGCTCAGGAGCAGCCCGACCACACGAAGTCGGCTGGGTGTGAAGGAGGGAGGCTCCCGCCTCTGGAGCTGACCTTGCTGCCCTGCGTGCCGACTTGGTGGGGCAGGCCTCCCTGTGACAGTGTGCGAGGCTGCCCGACCTCCCCATCCGACCCCCAGCGCGCAAGCCCGAGAGCTGGCCGTGAGCTCGCGTGGGAGCAGGGAAGGGCCGCTTCATGTGGGCCTCCGAGGTGGGACAGGCCGGGTGGCTGCGAGGGGCTGTGGCTGGAGCTTTGAACCTGATCTCTCGGCCTCGGTGCGGCACTCCGCACCCCAGTCTGGGATTCTCTTATGGCTCCCGATTTGGCTTCTGAGGCCCCCTCTGTGAGAGCGGGGTGGGGGTGGGGAGGTGGAGTTTTCCAAGGAGAAGAGGAATTTGCATGCTCTTCTGACTTGTAAGTCTCGGGAAACGTTAGAGAGACTGCGGGTTGGCAAATAGTTCCTAGTTTTCAGAGAAACCTTCTCGGACAGACTATGGCTGAGGGTGTGGTGAGTGCCGGCTGACTTTCATTGCAGACCCGGTCTCCTGACACTGTAGGACGAGAGATCCCGGCGCGCTGTGGAGCTCGGAGCCAGCCAGGCCCTGGGCCCCGGGCCCCTCGCCCCTCGCCCGTGTCCTCCCTGCCACCCTTCAGCCCACGCTGGCCAAGGGTCTGTGTACTCTTCTGTGATCTGGCTTTGGATCCTGGCCCCCCTGGTTCACTGCGCAGCATTAAATCATACATTTCTCCGAGCTAGGGCTCCTCGTTCTGCCCTGAGGTGTGGCAAAGATGAGACTAGACAGAGCACTTAGCACACTGAGGTTCTCGCTAACGTGACTCACTTTCCCGGTCTTTCACTTAGACAGTGGGTCGTATGCTAGTAAATCTGACACCAGTCGTTCACTACGCCTGTTTCCTCCGTGGCTGTCAGGATGCCCTCCCCTGAGCTGCAAAGACTTTTGAATCTGACTTTATTTCCTCTGGGCTTTGCCCGGGCAGTGCTGCCTGCAGGGCCCGTTGTGGGGGCAGCGAGGCCAGTGCAGAGCGAGTCGTTCAGTCCTTAGGTCCTGGGTCCACGTAAGAGACAAACGAGACAGGAAAGGGAGCCCGGGAAAAGCAGCGAAGAAAGAGGCAGCTGCGTGTCTGTCCTCCGTGAATCAATCCGTGATGTTCATTGGGGTTCCAGAACACGCCAGCCGGAAAACCCTGGAACGCAGGGTTATTTTTCCCAGGAAGATCTTTCCAAGGAGCCAGCAGTAGCCAGACTTGTCAGCCAGGCTGGTTTACTGGAAAGGTCCTAGGTTTGGAGGAGCATGGAACTGCATTTTAGTTCTGCCTCTCCTACTTTTTATTAGTGACTTCTTATTGAATCTCTCTGAGCCTCATTCTCTCTCTTTTAAAAAAGGATAAATAATATAAACTATGCAGGTAAAGACTGTAGGTATTAGGAAGTAAGAAAAATACTTGATATACAGCTTGTACTTAATAAACAAGAGCTTCATGCCTATGAGGGCATCACACCAGGGCACACGGTCTGAGACACCTCCGACCGGAATAGCCCCCGACTAGCCCTCGTTTCAGTCTGTGCCTGGGGCGGGGTGCAGAACGGAGCAGGTGGGGAGGAAGGGGCCAGGGTGGGTGGGCGAAGGCAGAAAAGGGATCAAAAGGCCTGTAAGTATCTGTCAAACTTTAAAATGCAAATCCCCTGCCTGCGGCCACTTGGGGTCAAATCTTTCTTTATCACCTTTCTGGGGGAAGACAGAGAGACAGAGACAGACAGAGAGAGGGAAGGGAGGCTTGGCTGTGGTCTTGCGGCTAACCCTGAGGATGTGAGCGATACCCCCTCAGCCCAGACCCGGAAACAGGTAGATGAGAAACTGCACGTGGGCTGCCCTCTGACGGGGCCGCGAGTCCCTTGAGGAGAAGAGACTAAAGTCACAGTGCCTGCTCCACCTTGCTGGCTCTGGGTGTGCTGGGTCCACGGCCACCGCTGTCAGTCAGGAACCAGGAACCTCCACTTCCGCTTTCCATTCCTTTCCTCATCTCTTGAGGACTTTATTTTCTCATGGAAATATGTCTGAGTGCAATGGTTACCTTTTCTAGAGGAAAAAAAAATCTAACCAATGTCTTCAGGCTGGAATACTCTGAAACACAAGCCATCTATTAAATTCTTTTCTGGGTAAATTCACCTGAGTCTTAACCGAGAATCTGACCCATTCCCGGCCCCTTTCCCCTCCCTCAGTGGCTCCACCATTTGAGGTGCTGGGGATTTCCTCACCTTTGGGAAGCTCGTGGTGGCCCTCCAGGGTCCTCACTGACCACTCTCCACGTCAGCACTTACTATGAGGAATACATACACTTGGGTGTTTTGAGACAAGGTCGCACTATATCAGTCATGCTGGCCCTGGTCTCACCATGTAGCCCATGTCCAGCTTTCTTCCAGCACTTATTATATTGGTCAGCTCAAGAAGTCATTTGAGTCTGACATCTCAACTAAATTACAAATATTGTGAAAGGAGGGACCAGACTACTATTCCCGTACAAACCTAACCCAGGACTGAACCCATTTTTATTTTTTTATATTTATTTATTTATTTTGATACCAGGAATCCAACTCAGGACCTCACACTTGCCAGGCAAGTAGTGTGCCACTGAGCTACATTCCCGGCCCCCTGAACCCATTTTAAGATTGCAGCTTGCTGGTGGCCGAAGCATGGGCTCTGATTCCAGGGAGATACAGGTTCAAACAAACTAATTCACCCAGTCCACTCACTCATTCAGGTATGCACAAGAGGCACGGTGTGTGTGGTGCTGCCTCAAGCTCACGGGTTTAACACAGAGCAAGACAAAGTTTACCTTCTCGTATTGTTACTATAGGGAGAGGAAATAGTGAAAATCTAGTAGTTCATGAAGAAAAAGCTCAAGGTGGAGGCAACGGTGAAGGAGCAAGGACTGGAGTGGGCGACAGTGACTTAGCTCGCATGGTCACAAAAGTGCTCGCTGCAAGTCTGAGACGGAGGGGTGACAGAAAGCCACTGCTCAAGGGCTGACGGGAAGTCTCGGGGGAGGGGGCAGCAAGTGCTGGAGCCACAGTGTGGAAAGCCGGCCAGGGCTGCGGGAGCCAGGAGGGGATGAGGGGGAAGGTGCGGCTCTGTGCAGGAGGCGAGGGCGCGGGGAGCGCTCTGGAAGCCATCAAGTTTCCTACAGGCAAGTTGGAGTGGGATCTGATTTGATAGATTTATCTGGCCACTGTGTGTGCACTCAACACAGTTAACGGAGAGCCTGACTCAGTATGGGCACTGTGCAAAGCTAATTCAGATAAGAAACGAAGCCTCACAAGAAGATAGTCTTAACTAATGCTCCACTAAAAACTTGCGGGTGACCAAGAGCTCAGGGCTATCTGTCCCTGATGAATACAGGATGAAAAGAGGATGAAACTTCGGGAGATTTAGAACCCCACCTACACCTCCTGTCCTACTCCTTCACATGTAAAACCACGTAGCATCCTCAAGGGTTGATTAATCCTGAAAACTGAAATAAATATTCTGATAATTTTTTTTTTCTTTTGGAACTGGAGATTGAACTCACAACCTCGAACTTGCCAGGCAAGCACTTATGCCACTGAGCTAAATCCCTGGCCCTATTTTTTTGAGACAGGGTCTCACTATGCAGTTCAGGCTGACCTTGAACTCACTTTGCAGCCCAGGCTGGTCTCGAACTCACAACAATCCTCCTGCCTCAGCCTCCCAAGTGCTGGGATTAAAGGCGTGCACCACCAGGCCCAGCTTCTGATAATTTCTTGATGTTCACAAAACTGGTTTTCTGAGACCCTGAACTACTCTCATTTAGTAGTCAGGTTTCTATAAATCAGATCAGTAGGGGTCACTGTATCTCTGTGTTATTTCTTTAAAAGTTCTGTGGATTTAGACGTGAAGTGTCTAAGAACCTAAATTCTTGCCAAAGTAGGCAGGGGTGAGGAGAGAACACGCCCAGCTTTGAAGGTGTGGTGGCTCTGGGTTTAGGTCCCTGCTCTGATGTTAACCAGATACTGACATTGCATAAGTCTCCTCAGGGAAATAAAGGATAAAAGTGTCTATTTTTTAAGACTTTTTTGTGGGGGCATAGATGAGGAATTTGAAGAATTAGTAAAGTGTGTTGCACATAATAAACACTCAACATACTGTATGTTTGTCTTTCCAATATCCACTGCTTCACATAATAGGCTTTCTAAACTTGCCTTCATTTGTACCCAGAGAGTTTTGTCTCTTTTTTTCTTCATATATACAGATAATCACTGTCTCAGAAAAGTTGTCTAGATGATAACAGAGCACATTATAAAGATGCTATTTTTGGTTCACGAATGTAACTGGCAAATAAAAATCAGTACTGTTAAACTGACGCACGGATATGCATCTCTCAAGAGGCTGTTTCCCCCCAGTGCAGCCGGGTGAAGAGGAGCAGCACCACTGCCCCAGGAGGCAGCTGAAGCCCAGGGGGTTTGCTCAGCACAGCTCACTAGCAGAACTAGGAAAGCCACGCAGGCCACTGCCTCCCAGGTTAGAAAATGTCCTTGGTCTGTGTGACAGGATGCAGACCTGGCTCTGGGAGTCCTGTGTCACCTCTCCTGAAGCTGTGCCAGCTGTGAAGCCTGGACTGCCGACACCTGTGCTTGGAGACCGCTCTGAAAGAAGCCTCTGCGTCGGCACCTCCAGTTCACACAGTGTACGTGATCGGGAGCCGCTCCTGCAGCTGGTGTTGCTGGGAAACACACAGGGAAAGGGCTTGTGATCTGCCTTCCCACGGGGGCTTCACAGCTCCCGGCTCACGCACAGCCTTAGGGCCTTCGTGGGGACGGCCCTTTCAGAATTCGTTCTGGCGGAGCAGCAGATGGAGAGCCACTTTGCGATGCTGGAACAGCACAGGAGTCTGTCATTAGGTTTTCCATCAGAGAATTCTAACCCAACTCCCCCCCACCCCTGTTTTGGTGAGTCACTGCCTTCTGTGTCTTTGCAGAGAATAATGCTAAGGAGGCTCAAGAATTTAATCCCTAAATTCTGCTTTGGTGCTTATAAAAATTCTTTTGGGTTGGAGATATAAATCAACGGTAGATTGCTTGCCTTGCATGTGCAAAACCCTGAGTTCCATCTGCTGCACACACACACACACACACACACACTCTAAATGTTATTTTAAAAAGGAATTCTCCCAAGCACTAACATGTTAGGTAATTCTGTCCACAGAAGGGTCAGCTTACTTTGCTGATGTCTCTCCCTGCATTGCCAAACAGGTAATTTATTGGCTTTCCCGGCCTGAGGTTAAACAAGCTATCTGCTCTTTGGATCATCAGAAAAGGGTCACATTTTTGCACCATTACTGGGGCGTGTTGCAGGCTGACTCTGCAACAGGACCCTTGAAAGGAAATGTGGCAAGTCCTTGAGAGAGGCTAATGGGAGCTGTTAGCTGCGTCTGATAAAAGCTTTTCCACACTAGGAAGTGCTAAGCGTTGCCATGTTAATCTGCAGATGAAAGGAGGCTTCCTCCGTGATGTGATGTTATGTAAGCTGTTTCACCCTCAGCCTACAGCTCCACAGGAACAGCAGTCGATTCAGGCCCTGGCTTTCAGAAAGCAAGCATTTCACCAGGCACCTTAGAAGACTACAGATCAAACTGATGCAGGGAGCTGGTTTTCTGGATCTGGTCTTTCCTCATGGGGGGCTGGAGAGCTGAGACTCTGAATTCACCACCAGGCAGCACCCACTCACCCAGCGAGAGCTTTCTTTGCCAGCAACTCGGTGATGTATTCAGAGATACAAGACAGTTTCTCTGCTCTCCATGCTGTTCCCTTGGGGGTGGGATTCGTCCAGCTAAAGACAGAAGGGCAGGCAGTGCAGGCCGAGCAAACTCCGGTGCAAAAGCACTGGTTTCTGGTGGGGAAACGAGTGTTCTCGGTGCTGGGAATGCCTGATGCTCAAGCTGGAGAGACAGGCAGGCGCTGGGCCCTGCGCTGGGTCCTGGACCATGCTGTGAAAGCAAAGGGCAGCCCGCACGGTTGCAGGAGAGGGGAAGGGGTGAATCAAGCATCCAGTGGTCCCTGTGCCAAGCACCCCTCTAGAATTCTGTGGCCATGAAGAGCGAAGTCCTGGCTTTAAGTCTGCATTCTGGTTTGGGAGGAAATAGAAAAACAAAACAAACAGTCCAACATGTCAGGTACTGATGAGTTTAAAGAAAAATACGGCAGAGTAAGGGAGTAATGAGAAACAGGAGTTGTATCTGTGAACATAGCTGTAAAGTCTGAGGCAGTGACTGAGCGGAGAAATGAGCGAGGCAGACACAGGAGACTGCCTGCGTCAGCGAGGTAATCTGAGTGCTGGTGCCAGCCTTAGCCGCTTCCGGTTGGGTGGCCTGGAAAAGCTGCTTTAAACTCAGCAGAGCTTCAGCTGGTTGTCAAACACAGAAAAGCCAGAAAGCACTGCACACATGCTGAGTTGATTAGTAATATGTTAGTTGCCAAGTTCTTTGTTTTTAATTTTTAATTTAAAAAGAATAAAACGTAGCAAAATAAAACAGAATAAAGCCAATCAAAACAAAACAATGTCAATGATACAGGACTTCAAAACAAGGTAATACGAAATCAACAGTTATTTACCAAATTCTACTTGGGCGTGTACATTATTTTTTCAATATTATCACCATATTATAAATGTTACAACCTTTAAGATCACTTTTACCATGCTAACTAGAAAAAGAGCTTCCTTTTTCCAGCAAACCATTCCATCTTCCCACCGCCCCATCCTAGAGGGTTACAATGACTGTATTTTTACCTAAAGGCTGTGTTTGGCTGTGTTCAGCTTAAACAAGATTCTGAAAGTTCTTCCAAATGACGGTAACTGACATAGCTATCATTTACTAAGTGCCTGTGCATCGTGGTGGCAACTGTAGATATTCAATCTGTAGGATACCATCCACCAACACACTTCTGGTGGCCAGCACAATGAGTGCCTTATAATAGAGGTCACATAAATATTTGAATAAGCAAGTCTCAGAAAACTTAAAAAGCCACAGAGAAAAGGTGTAGAAGAAAAGAGTTTGAAGCTAGACATGTCATGTTACTCAAAATAAAAAAATTATCCTCATTGTGAATCTAGAAGAAAAATTCCCAAGGCCTTCAGCCTGATCTTACAAAGCCTTGAGTCGGGGGCCAGAGAGAGAAACTGATGTGGGATTCAAGCAACTAAAGCCAGAACTGTAGCAGAGTACTTCAGAGGCAAGCTGGTCAACGAAGCGCTGAGCAAACGCACAGCAACCTGCACGGCAAGTCTGTCATCCAGTGGTACGCTCAGCTGGGCTGGGAGCTGGGACGTGAGACGGTTTTAAAAGGATTGGCAGGCTCGGGACAATGAGAGAAGTCCTTGAGGAAGTGAAAGCTTCACGTTAGCGCTCCTACATTTGTCTCTGCATCAGTTTTAAAGCAAAGTGAATCCAGGTCAGTCACGCCCAGCACATTATTGAAATTTTCATTTCGTAAAATCTCAGGAGCCAGGAGTGGTGGCACATTGAGAGCAGCCAAAGCTAGAGACTGATCACAGGTGCCGGGCTAAAGCAAGGCTGATCGGAGAACAAAGAGCACCTGGGGCGAGCCACGTGGACAAGCCGCTCCAGCTCAGAGAACACTGAGCCCCAAGATGACCCAAGCAATGTATTGCTAGCATGAGACACTATCTTCCTAAATGTGTAAATCAACACTCTACAGTGGTCGAGCAGTTCCTTTCCTCCAATCAGGAGGGGGCTCCACTGGATCCCAGCTTCGTGTGTCTCCTCTTTATTTCTTCACCTTCTCACCGCCCTTCATGGTCCTTGTCCTGGAAAGTTTAGGAGCCCTGCAGGTTGCTAGCAGTGACAAAAGCATGTAATACCAGCACTCGGGAGGCTGAGGCAGGAGGATCACTGTGAATTTGAGGCCAGCCTGGGCTACATAAGCGAGTTGAAGGCCAGCCTGCATTACATAGTGAGACCCTGTCTCAAAACAAAACAAAACAATCTCAAAAACACTAGATTCATCTTATTTGCCTGAAATGGATAGTCCTAAACTATCAGTCCAGAGTGAATACACCATGATCATCAAATACCTGGAAAATGTTTTACTGGGGCCCTCCCTGCAATATCCAGAACACTGCAGAATTATTGAGATAAACCATTTCCTGAAAAAGCTAGCTGAGCACTCAGCACACAGTTGGTAGGCAATGGTAACTGTTTCCTTTCTGTAGCAATTTGTGTCCTTTCCACTTTTTGGTTATGATGAACAATGTTATGGGTGTCAGTGCATGGTTTGTTTTTTTTGTACATATTTGTAGTACAGGTTTACATCCGTTGTAGCAAATTGGTAACAGATCATCTATCCAGTCCTTTCCCTGCATCTCTTGATCCCCCACCCCCCGCCCTTTTGGGTACACATTTGCACTAGGTAACATTTAGATTTCTCATGTGAGCATATAGTTTTTTTTTTTTGCGGCACCGGGGATTGAACTCACAACCTCGCAGCTGGCAGACAGGCGCTTAAGTCACTGAGCCAAACTCCTGGCCCTGGTTTTCTGAGGCAGGGTCGCACTGTGTAGCTCAGGCCGGCCTTGCGCTCATGTTGTAGCCCAAACCGGCCTCCAACTCACAATGCTCCTCCTCCCTCAGCCTCCCGAGTGCTGGGATTAAAGGCGTGCGCCACCACGCCCGGCATAGTCTTTGTTCTCTTGAAAAGAAGTGTGTGCATGTCTGGGGAATTCGTGGGTTACGCTGTGACTGTAACTGTCCAAAGAGTACAGGCCTTTTGAAAACGGCTGTTTTTATATTCCTACCAGGTATGAAGGTTTCAGTTTCTTCACATATTGTCTTTTTTTAATTGCAGTCATTTATGCTTGTGAAGTGGCAAGTTGTATCCCTTTGATTTTTGGCATTTTCTTGAGGGCTAAATGATGTTAAAAATATTTTCATGTGCTTATTGACCAGTTGAGTACTTTCAGTATTCAGATACTTGGCTCATTTCTCTTATCCTTTTACTACTGAATTGTAAGAGTTCTTTATACAAATCCTTCTAGATGTAAGTCCTTTATTATATTGATTAGCAAGTATTTTCTCACACTCCAAGTAGATCATCTCACTTTCTTAATGCTGTCCTTTGAAACACAAGTTTTCATTCATCAAAACCAATTTTTAAATTTTCTGCCTATACTTCTGGTGTCACACATAAGAAAATGACTGCCGAATCCTAAGTTAAAAAAAGATTTATGCCTATATTTTCTTCCACAGACTATGGTGTTAGCTCTTATACTTTGGTCTCTGGCCCACTTTGCTTTAATGTTTCATATAGCAAAAGATCAAACTCCTTTTTCAAGTGGACATTCAGTAGCCCCAAAAGCACTTACTGAGACTGCTGTATCCCCACTGGGCTGTCTTGCTGCAGGCTGGAAATCAGGTGCCCATCATCGTGATGGCATATTCCTGGTGTCCTGATTCTACCTCACTGACCTACATGCCTTTTTATCCCAGTGCCACAGCCTTCATTACTATAGCTTTGGAGTGGGTTTTGAAATCAAGATGAGTCCTCTAGTTTTTACTTTTGTGAAGACTGCATGGCTATTCTGTTTCTTGAGTTTCTAGATGAACGTTAGAATTAGCTTGCTAGCTGGGACTGCACTGAATCTGACGATTGCTTTGAGGAATGCTGGCATCTTAATTCTGATTCATGACAATGGGATGTCTGTTTACTTTCTTTCAGTGTCTCATGCTTTTAAGAGTGTAATTTTTGAACTTCTTGTCTAACTTACTGAAGTATTTTCCTCTTGGTGGTGCTATTGCAATGGTACTGCTTTCCCAATTTTCCCTTGGTATCATACACTGAATGTACACTGGACCCTCTAGTTAACAATCGGCCTGAAATACGAACAACTTGGGTCATGACCAGAATTTAACTTACAACCAAAGTCTTGAGTTATGACCCAAAATCTGGCTGTCTGTGCTTCCAGATGGTCTGATACAGATTTAACCCTTAAAGAGTTCTGGAAGGAAGATTACTACATCCTTCCCTGTGTGGGGTTAACAGAAACCCTGGGCCAGTCTCTCTCTGAGGGCCCTGAGGTCCGCCTGTGTACAGGACAGACTTTGAAGGCTGGGTACAGGAGCCAGAGCCTTCGACTGACAACCTGAGTTACAACCAGGCCATGGGAACGCACTGAGTTCACAGTCAAGAGTCTGCCGTATAGAAATGGAATTGAGTTTTGTACGCTGATCTTGTATCCTATAACCTCGAAGATTTTCACTGAAATCAAGATTTTATTTATTTTTTAGTACATGCTTGCATTACATGCAGTTTACAATCATCCTGGAAAGTGAGTACATGTATATAATACAATTTGTTTTTTAACCCTTTAATTTCCCTTTCCCCATTTTTATTCTTGTTGATATTATCAATCCTAGCTCATGTTTATGGCATGTTTACATTCACTGAGATTATGATTTAACTAGTTTTAAAATATTTTCTAATGGATTCCTTAGGATTTTCCATATACAAGCTCTGCCAGTTGTAAATAGAAAGTTTTATTGTTTCTTTTCAAATTTGGAAGCCCTGTAGAGTATCTGAGTACTAAGTGATTTTGGGGAAGGAGATGGTACTGAAGCCTGAACCCAGAGCCTTTGCCTACCACATCCCCAACACCCACAGCCCTTTTATTTTTTAAGACAGGATACCGCTAACTTTCCCAGGCTGGGCTTAAGCTTGCAATTACCTTGCCTCAGCTTCCCATCCTGCTGGGATTACAGGTGTGTGCCACCATGCCTGCCTAAATGTATGCAAAACTTAGTATCTGGAGTTACTAAAGTCAATACTGTATACATTAATTCTTAAAGCCAAAGGGAAAGAAAACAGTACTTAGGAAAACAAACCAACCAATAGAAAAAGCAAGGAATTAGAAGGCAAAAAACTGATTCCTACAGCATTACTGCCCTGTATTATTAAAGAAGTTTCTAATCCTCTTTTGCTTATTCGCTTTGCCAAGTCTCTTTTCCACTTGCTATACCTGTGAACTTCTGGGCGTGACCGCCTTGGTTTACTCAGCCATCATGGCCGCGAGTTCACTGTGTGCAATGACTGTCCTCTCTCCTTGTGCTTTCTTCCCCCACAAAGGAGAAGGCGGTAACAGAAGTGGGAGCATGCTAATCTTCACAAGGAGAGAACTGTCAGGAGACAGGATAAGACAATTGGGGAGGATGCCCTCTGGGCAACGAGCTAGAACATAATTAGAATGAGGGCTTTTAGCACTTTGTGGGAAAAATGAAAGGGTTTACTCTGTCAAATAACAGACCAATATTAAAAACTATAACCAAAATGGGTATTTCAAAACCGATAAAAATGTTTTTAAAAATATGTATTATTGCGACAGGCAGTCATCTTCTAAAACCAAAGTTTTAGGTAACATTTTAAAATTACAACTTTGATAAAATGGCAAAAATGTTGCATGACATATATGACCGTACTTAATTTTTCTACCAAGCATTAACTAGATACCTTTCCTCTGCTAATGCAGACAGAATGAGGATAAGTACTTAAGTATTTTAAATTTCATTGGAAGTGTTTTGGAACCTTAGTTTTAATCTCTGGCATAAAGGTAGAGGACTATCCAAACAAGTACCACGGTCATCATCTTTCTCATGACACTGTAGAAAACTCGGAGAACTTTTTGCTGAATCTAACAAATGTTTTTCTTCATTTCCAGTTGTTTTATTATAAGACCTGACATCCAGTCTAGCTTCCGCATGGATAGCAGGGTTCTTCTGTTTCGTGTGGTCACTGTCTTTGAATCGGGCTAGGTCATGCTTCTGTGAACCATGTTTCATCTTTTGAGTTGTGTACTTTGCTTCGCCAAACACCAGACCACTTTGTTGGTCAGGGGAATGTCTGTTAGAGCGAATACTACTCTTGACAACTTTTTGAGTGGTGCGCACAGCAACTTTGCTACTACGATCTACAGAAGTATTTAGTGGCCCAGTTCTCATACTGGAGGTCTCCACTACTGGATTACTGACAGAATAAAGTACAGAAGTATTTACTTTACAGTTTTCTTGAGGCAGCTGGTCTTCTTTTATAGCTTTAGAGTTTCTGGATTCATTTTGCATATGAATTCCAGGAAGATGTGATAGACAATCAGACCTATTATTAGTAATATAAGATTCTTTTACCTTGTTTAGGGACAAAGTTTTCAGGTCAACATTCGATGGTACATTATCCTCTTGATATGATTTCATATATATACGTTCCTTTAAAGGCAAATCCTGAAGACATAAATCACTAATGCCAGGAAGTAAATGCTCTTCAGGACTAATCTTGTGAAGATGCCCATCCAACTCTTCATTAATATTTGTGGTATACCGTCCTGATTCCCATGACAACTGTTCTGGGATATTTTCAAAATCACTGGGGGTGGCCAATAGCTTTGATTCAAGTTCTGACTGTAAATCACAACAGACAGCATTCCCTTGAACAGCCGGGTAATTACTGAAAGAAGTTCCTTCCCAGTCAATGGAGCTCAAGTGCAAATCAGTAATCACAGATACATCACAAGATAAAGGACTGGGCTGACCAGAGTCTGAACCGAGAGTGTTACTTGCAGCATCTTTAATTTGCTGATGAGGCAAAGGTCTTGAAGAAGACATTAACTTATCTTGCATATTCAAACAGGGAGCAACTTCAGGTAAAAGCAAGCTAGTTAAAAAGACAGAAATGGTTTCCTGTGGTAAAGCAGGATCAGAAGACATTTCCAAGTTTAACCCGGTGTTCTGCTTAGGAAAGATTTCAGGTCTGGGTTTTACAAGTGACTGAACATTCACCACATGATGAGGTTCTTCTTTAGGCTTAATTTTTATATCTGGAAAGAAAAAACACAATATATAAACATACATATATATGAATAAAATGGGCATCTATTTTTTCTTAACTTGGGTTTTAAAAAGTTCAGATCAAAAAACTTCTATTTGAGCTGTTTTTTGCTATTTTTCATTTTCAGTACACCCCTGGAAATATTTTCCTTGAGAAACAATAATATAATTGAGTTGTTTTCTTATTGAGTACTGAGAAATAAAGAAAATATATTTATAACACAAAATATTTTATACACAATAGTTGCTCTACAATTGCTTAGTAAAATTATTAATACTTGGCTAAGTTAATAGATACAGAGCAGAATGGTATGTGTCTGGCTTTTCAGCATAAAAAGAAAATATATGAACGCAACACAAATTTCCACTTTTACTCTTGATTGTATAGAATTTACAGTAAAATTTAGACAAGATAGGTTCCAACAGAACAGGTACCTCTGCTGTAACAGTGGTGTGTGGCGTACAGTTATCTGATCAATACTTACTTTTTTGCTTCTTCCCTTTAGTTTCTAGTTTTTGTTTTTGATAAACAGCAACAATCTCAGGATAAGCTGCTTCAAACAATGATTCTTCTTCAACTGTTACAATCAATTCTCCATTTTCTACAGTAAAATGCTCTACGAGGTTAAAAATATAGTAAAGCAGTCTTGATTACAGATTTTAAGATTTACTTATTTATTTGGTACCAGGAATCAAACTCAGGACCTTGTGCTTGCCAGGCAGGTGCTTGTGTCACTGAGCTAAATCCCCGGCCTGATTACAGATTTTAAAAATCGATTCTTCCAAGTAACTAAATTTGCCAGCTAAACTGAGTCCTCCACAACTAGCTAATTCATTGAAAATCTTTGTTTTCAACATCTGTATTCTCAGAGTTTGCTGATAATAGTGGAGAATTTATTTTCCCTTGCCTGGCAAAGGTGGAAGAATTAAATTCTTAAGTTCTCTTGCTTCAAAGATGGTAGCAGAGCCAGGCATAGTGGTGCATGCCTGTAATCTCAGCACTTAGGAGGTGGAGGGAGGAGGATCACCATGAGTTTAACACCAGCCTGAGCAACACACCAACACCAAAAAACCAACAAACCAACAAAAAACTCTGAACAAACAAGTAAACAAACAAAGCTGGTAGCAGTTTACAGAATAGAAACTTTGGATAGGGTTGACTGGTTTTAATTTCCACAGTGTTAAGATTTTGGATAAGGAGTGGAATAGACAGTTTTCTGAGAGGTCAAGGGCAACGTTCTTTAGCGATGGCTTCTGAAAAGAACCAAAATGAATCATCACAAACTTTGTCATTTTTAGATTGCAGTTTCAGA
The DNA here is from genome assembly GCA_004363535.1 of Dasyprocta punctata. NCBI lineage: Eukaryota > Metazoa > Chordata > Mammalia > Rodentia > Dasyproctidae > Dasyprocta > Dasyprocta punctata. The sequence goes on along the minus strand of RJWM01008510.1, from coordinate 34,042 downwards.
GGTGTCCTCCCCTTCTCCCCTTCTCTCTTGCTCCTTCCCCTGTCCCCTGGGTGCTGGGAAGTGAACTCTGGGCTTCACACATTAGGGAAGTGCTCCCGATCTCTCGAACATACACTTACTCTTACTAGACTTGCAATGAAAATGTCTATATGTAAATTTACAAAATGATACATAAATAGTAAACTAGATTCTTGCATTTACTCTATACACAGGTGAAACTATATAAAAAGCAAATTATAAGGAAAATACTGATAAGCTTAAAGCAGGAGCAGAGGAAATAAGCAATCACAGGATCTGTTAGTTAAGGCCGTCTGGGGTATGTTTCCTCCCTTAAGGACTGGTGCAGTGCACATCTGACCCTCAGCTCCGGGAGGGAACATGCACTGCTGAACTAGGTCAATGCTTCACTCTGAAAACACACTAATTTACAGTACTGTTTCTACATAATTTTCAAAGTTCTTCAGCCTTTTATCTTCCTATTATTGCTTAGACTGGTTTAATTTTTTATTAATTTTATCTTTCAAAGCTGTCTACAGCTTAAGCCTTCATTGAACAAATCTACTCTTATTCATCTAAACATACAATCTAATGTCCAAGCCAAATATAAGTGAATTTGAGATAATTGTCCATTTTAAATTATCTATGCTTGCACAGTTTATAATAGCCAGATCTTGGAAACAATCTAAATACCCACTGACTGAGGAATGGATAAAAAAAAAGATGTGGTATTTTTATACAATGGAGTACTACTCAACCATGAAGAATGATAAACTTCACCCTTTTATAGGTAAATGGATGCACCTTGAGAACATACTTATTAGTGAAATAAGACACACATGCGTAAACACTGTATTGTTTCATTAGTGCAACAAGCTGAAAGAAAAAACATGTATATGTGTATGTATATGTATATAAAAAAATACAAAAAGATAGATTTCTCTGAGTTTGCTGAAGAGAGATTTGTACTGGTATTGTTCAGACAATTGAAGGCAGATGTCTTGCGCTCTGCGTGAATGATTTGGGGATGACAATGCACAATGTATGTATCACTGTTGCCCCCGATTGACGTGCTTTGAAATTTTGTTGTAGTTTTTTTTCCCTTCTGTTTTTCTTTCTTTTTATCATTGAATAAAACGGATTTGGAAAAAAACATTATCTATGCTTTATTGGCTTACAGTTTGTGAATTCAGAATTCACAGTTTTTCTCTGTGTAGGAAAAATGAGATGAATTTGACAATTACAAATTCCCATGAAACCAAACAGTAAGGAAAAGAGAGGAAGGGGCTGGGGGTTTAGCTCAGCGGCACAAGAGCCTGCCTGGCAAGTGCGATTGAGTTCAATCCCCAGTACCAAAAACAAAACAAAACAAAACAAAACAAAACAAAACAAAACAGGAAAAGAAAAGAGATGAAGAATACTTCAGGTACTATTCAACAACCTCAATTGCTTTAGAACCAAGTATATATGAATCTAATGAGAGATCATTTATAAGAAGTATTTTCTGAAAAATATAAATAAAAACTATTTTGGTATTTTTAAGCATTACAAAAGAAATGTCAAATTAGAACATTAAAATGAAATCACTTATTAGTTTATTCTATTTACTGTTAGTCAGAGTCTATTTAAAATAATACAAACAATTGAAAGGCTAACGCATGGTGCATGTGGTGGGTTTCTTCTCCTTTATTTTGCACATGCACACATCTTATACACACACAAATACGTGTGTGCGTGTGTATAGATATATTCAAACGTAAATGAAACATTTTAATTATACTGAATACATACCAGGCATTTCCCATTCTATTTCAAAGCAATGAACTCCATTTCTAACTCGGGGCTTAACAATTCTGAAAAATAAATTTATCTAATGAAGTCTGGTTGCATGAATTATTTGGAAATTTCAATGTTTAGGTTAATTCAATTTCATTGATTTCTAATTAAAAATATAAGAACTTTACTGCGTTATTCCTTTGACTAATTAAAAAAAATTTATTGTTAGATACACACTCTATAATTGTTAATTTTTCTCAATAAATCATTTCATATACAGTGTTTTTTAATTATGATTTTTAAAGTCCACTTTTTTTTCTTAAACCCACTTTGTTACAAAATTTTGGTAAATATTTGCCTAGTAAGTCTTAAGTCTGTTTTCAAGCTTTCTATATTATTCTGCATCTTCCTTGTAGACACAACACTGCTACTTTATTTATGCAATATAATCTATTCTAATAGATGATCTTAATTCACTTGTATTTATTAGATTCGCCAATACATTTTATTTTGTTTCCTGTCACCAGATTTTTTGAAGCTTTTTTTGCTATTCTCTTTCCACCTGTACTCTTTTTTTTTCCCGGCACTGGGGATTGAACTCACAACCTTGTGCCTGTCAGAGAGGCGCTTAAGTCACTGAGCCAAACTCCCAGCCCTAGTTTTTTGAGGCAGGGTCGCACTGCATAGCTCAGGCCGGCCTTGTGCTCTTGTTGTAGCCCAAGCCGGCCTCAAATTCACAACGCTCCTCCTACCTCAGTGCTGGGATTAAAGGGGTGCGCCACCACACCCAGCTCCACCTGTACTCTCTTGATAGTTCAACTATATTAAATGTGCTAGTCTGGGTAAGAGAGATTGCATTTCTAGTGATTACTCAAAAATGTACTAACAAATAGTGATAAGCTAAAACTCTCAAAGAATGCATTTAAACATACAGTAGTTTAAATATACTTGAAATAGGATCTCTAAACACATACTAAGAGCTTTACTTTATCATCATCTATTATTAAATATTTGTACAATTTTTCTCTATTAAGTTAGCTAAATATGTTTTATCAATTTCTGTGCCATTACTGTCTAGAATGTCCTGGAGTCCCATGTATTCAGAGGTAAGGGCAAAATTGGAGAAGGCACTGACTAGGGGCATGTCTTTGGAGGGTATCTCTCCCTGGCTTCAACCTTTTCTCCCTGCTTCCTAGCTGCCACTGGTTGAACAAGCTTCCGCCACCATGCCCTTTGGTCTTAGACTTAACTATGGACTGAACCCTCTGAAACCATGAGCCAGAGTAAACCTTTCCTCTTTTTTTTTTTTTTTTTTGCGGCACCAGGGATTGAACTCACACCCTCGCGCCTGCCTCGCGCTTAAGGCACTGAGCCAAACTCCGGGCCCTGGTTTTTTGAGGCAGGGTCGCACTATGTAGCTCAGACCGGACTTACGCTCGCGTTGTAGCCCAAGCCGGCCTCGAACTCACAACGCTCCGCCTACCTCAGCCTCCCGAGTGCTGGGATTAAAGGCGTGCGCCACCACGCCCGGCTAACCTTTCCTCTTTTAAATTGTAATTTTTCCCGGTGATGGAATGGAACTGTGACTAATACATGTACTAACTACTGTTTCTTCTCAACTTCCCCCTAAGTTTTGTAATTTTTTTCCCTTAAAGTATATTCTTTAATAGCATGGTTGTGTGTGTGGGTGTGAGTGTGGGTGTGTATGTATGTTACTGGGCACTGAACCCAGTGTCTCTGCACTGAATTACATCTTTATTTTTTGAGACAGAGCACTGCTAACCTGCCTAGGCAGGACTTGAATTTGCTATCCCCCTGACTCCGTTTCACAAAAAGCTAGGATTAAAGGTTTGTGTCACGATCCCCAGTTTAAAAGTGCTTTTAGTAAGGGCCTATGGGAGATAAAATCTCTTAGTCTGAAAAATGCCTTTTCTGTGAAAAACATTTTTATGATATCTAGGTTGCTAATTATTTCTACTCAGTACTTTGAAACATTACTCCATCATTTCTGGTATATATTACTGCTTTGAAAGGTGTGTGCTATCAGATTCATTTCTTTGTATTTTATCTTTTTTCTTTGATAATCACTTTCCAGATTTTTAGTTTGAAAAATTTCACATCCTTAGAGAAGTACAATGAATATTTAACACACCTTCATAGAGACTTTACAGTGGTTAACAGTTTACTATATTCGCTTCTCAATTTAAAAGTTAGCTGTAAACATGCCTTGTGACATGTTCTCAAATAGTGTGGCTCATTTAGGTACAGCAGTCTCCTCCACAGCAACAATACAACCCTTACACTCAGGAAATCAACATCAATACTATCCTATTATCTAATATACAGTGTGCATTAAAACTTCCACAATTATACTTAAAAATGTCCTTTACTGCTTAATGGAAACTGAAAATCTAATCAGGATCATATTTTGCTTAATTTGTCATGCTTCCTTCGGTTCTATTAATCCAAAGTTTCTAGCTTTTTGTGTGATGGAATTTCTATTTCCGAGGAGCTCAGAATGGCAGATCTGAAAAATGTTCCTCACTTTGGAACTATCAGAATATTTTCGGATTAGATTCAGATTAAACATTTTTTACAAAAATATTGAGATGACAGGGTGCCTTTCTTTAATTTACTGCAGTAGGAGGGATGCGATGTCAGTCTTCTGGTCTATTATTGATCTTTCTGTATTTAAGTAAACTGACGTCCACTTTGTGAATTAATCTGTGGTGTGACACTTCAGACTGTGGCCATTCTTTTTCTCTAGCAATCTTCCATTCATGGCCTTAACATTCATCAATGATTTTTACCTAAGTGGCTTGGCACTTTTAAAGATTTTCGTTTGATGCTTAATGTCTACAATATGGTGGATTTATTTATTGTGCTTACACCTGGGAGTGTAATTTGATCTGAAAACTGCTATTTGCCTTAAATTTTAGAAAACTCTCAAATGTCATCACTTCATGTATTATTATTTTTAAAAATTTTTTAAAAAATTAAAAAAAATTTTTTTGGTAGCAGAGATCAAACTCACAACCTCATGCCTAGGCCACTGAGCTAAATCACCGGCCCTATTTTTTGAGACAGGGTCTCACTATGCAGTTCAGGCTGGCCTTGAACTCACTTTGTAGCCCAGGCTGGTCTTGAACTCACAATGATCCTCCTGCCTCAGTCTCTCGAGTGCTGGGATTAAAAGGCTCAAATGTTATCACTTCAAACATCACTTTTCCACCTTTTTTTCTGTTAGTCCCTAGAAATACACTGGAAACTCTCATATTATTCTCTAAGTTAAAATACTTTGAAGTAATTTTTATCTGACAGTCTTCAAGTTACCTTCTATATGATTTGTGATTAGTACTGTCTTCCAATTCCCTAATTCTTTTTGAACAAATTTAGCCTGGAATCCTATCTAATTTTTTTTATTAAAAATTTTTTTTAAGTATTTTATATTTTCTAAGATTTATAATACTTCATTTTGATACCCATTCATTTAAAATAGTTTCTATCCACTTTAGTTTTGTAATTTCACCTTTTCTTATGAATATATCTTCATTTCTAGTATTCTGAAAAGCCAGAAAAAAACCAATAAAAGCAACAAAAACAAGCGTCAGACTGTTGAGTATTTTATAAACTAGTTGAATATGGTGTGAATTCATGGTGCAACTGTATGTATGTATATATGTTTTTTTAGGTGCTGGGCTTGACCCCAGGGCCTTGAGCATGCAAGGCAAGAGCAGCACCACTGAGCCACCTCCCCAGCCCCCCTTTCACACATAGACATTTTTAGGCATGATACAATTGTTAAGTTTTAAAAAATGGTTACGTTTCTTCACATATCATACTTTTTCCTTCTACTTTTATGTCTTATCTCTGTCCCAAATCTACTTCTCCAGTTCTTGCCGAGTGTTTTCCCTCTGGCTCCTTACTGTAGTTACCACTCCGGCCTTTAACGTGGCAGGGACAGAGGACCCCCGCCTGACCGCCAGGTCTGACAAGCAAGTCTGGCTCCACCAGCAGCTCGCACACTCGGCACCCGGAGGAACTCAGCCCCGCACGCTGACTCGCTGCTGCTCCAGGTCTAGGGAATTCCCAGCCCCAGCTCCCGACTCACCTTACGCTTGTTTCCCTTTTCTGGTCCACTAAAATGGCTATATTGTTAAGCCTGGGTATCTCTTTTGACATTTCTTCCCTTTTTGCAATGTATTATCATTGTGTGATTAAAGTAGCAAAGTATGTCAAAGGGTGAACTTGTGCTGTCTTGAATGTAAACCCTGGATATACTTTTAATACTCCAGAAGGCCTTTCTTCACAACACAGAGACACATGTCCCACTATCAGAGGTACTGAGGAGTAATCAAAGAGAAACACAAAAGTTTTCATCACAGTTCTTGAAACTATGTTACCGAAGTGGCTGTAGTTGATTAGAGTCCCTTCTTCCAAGTTTCCTTTCTATCATGTCATAGCGGGTCAAGAGCACCAACAATTTCTCACATGCATAGTGATTGGGCCACTCCATTTTTTGAAGAGCAAATCTCTGTGAAGACAAAAATAAAACATGATTTTTTTCCGATTTCTTAGAGACAACCATTACCATTCCCACAGTGACTCCACGAGATAAATAACATGTATTTTTTTGAGCTAACATGTCCAGGGTCACAATGTAAATGACTGTCCAAATTTACATCTGTGTCACTGATTTTAAGTCTCAATTATTCTGTAAACTATAGTGTTTCATAGGAACACACCAGATCCTGACATTCTCTGGTCATGAACCTCTCTTCCCCAAACACATAGATATAGTATATCTATATATGGTAACCAAGACATCTTTGAAAAATAGTGCAACTGAAGTTTGAGGTCTCTATAGTCTGGCCATCACGTAAAGGAGTGAAAGTTAAAAATAAATGCTAAAAGCCACATCTGGCGGCTCACACTTGTAATTTCAGATACTCAGGAGGCTGAGGGAGAATGACAATAAGTTCAAAGTCAGCCTGGACCATTCAGCAAGATTAAAAAAAAGGTATCGGGGATGATTCAGTGATGCAGTTCAGTGGCAGAGCACTTGTCAAGCATGCATGAGGCCCTGAGTTTAATCCCCAGTACTGGGGGTGGGGTAGGGGAAGAAAGCAAAGCAAAGCTGAAAACTGTATGGACAGTCAATAGCTGTCTGTTTTAATTTTTAAACCTGACCCAGCAATCAAAGTGAATATTCCATCCTATCTTTCCAGTATCCACCTTCATATTAAACGGGAAGAATTTATTTTCAAATACCTGAAACAATAATAAATCAGGTCTTTGGTACCTGATTACCCCCACCAATTTATCCTTGTTCAAAAGGAATTCTTGAATAACCTAGCAAAAAAGAGAAAACATAATGTTAACTGAGACTTTAAAACTTTTATGAAATATACACACAACTGAATTATTGTTCATTACCTCGTGGAATGGGAATCCCTCACAACTGTAAGCCTTTCTGAAAATAATTGATATACATGTTATTATTACAATCAGGCAGTTTTAGGCAGACTGAAATAATCCCACCCAATCCCTCACCTATAAAAAGTGTCATGTAGTATATATTAAAGTCAACAAGCTTCTCTTTGGATACTATTAAATTACCCTCCTTTGAGATAGGTGAGTTTTTTTCTTTTTTTACAAAATCAAGAAAAAGACTATTTGAATACTTTGGGGAGGTGAGGCAGGAGGATTTCACGTTTGAGTTCTATCTGGGGAATGTAGTGAAACCCTGACTCAAAATTTAAAGGGTTGGGGATGTAGTTCAGTAGGAAGATCCTGGGTTCATCCCTAATACTGGAACACACATACACAAAAAGAGATATATGAAAGATGATTAATCTAGAACGTCACATGCCAGGGCAGATTATGTGGAAATAATTTAACCACAGGTATGTATACAGCTCGTCAAAAAAAGAAAAGTTTTGTAAAAAGAACGTACTTCTTAATATTGTTCTCTATTCCGTTCAGCAGCCTATCATGTTCCTTCTGATGCCATTCACAAGGACAGCAGTACTCATAGTCATGCGGCTCACAGTACCTTTCGCTGCTGCACAACCGGCACCCACTGCGCTCATGATCCTTCGGTGAACCTTCATGGAGACATAAAGAAACAGAATTGTCACAGCTCTTCAATACTTATTTTGCACACATTTTTTGCTACTTATGTAAATTTTCAAAAGTTAACACTGCCCCAGCACAGTGCATATTTTAAAGGTTTCAATACATTTAGGTTGCATGAATAATGAATGATACCATAGTAATTTTTAGGATAAAATAGACTTTGAGCTATCAGTATCACAGGATATTTTTAAAAAAGTACTATTCTATTTGAAAATGTTAATTTTTGAATTGGAATTATACATTTATCATATTCAAAAAATGTTCTAGTTTATTTAGTGGCCACATGCTAGAAAAGCAGAATGGAACTATTAGCAAAAAAGATGACTTATTTGAGCAGTTCATGAACAGATTTCTTTAACAGACACGTTAAAGGAACCAGTTAATTAACTTCCTTAGGGTCTACTCCCAGTTACAGGCATGGTTACTTTTAAACTACGCTTGGAACATATATTGCTTATGACTATAGCACCTGTGTGGAGATCTAGTTTCCTCTACCTGACAAGTGGGATTACTTACATCATTGTTTTTAAAATACGGAGAATGTAAACCAATACTGTCATTTGTAAGTCACCAAAACACTATGGAATGGTACCCTGTTTACAAAACATTCATTTTCTTCCCTGATTTCACCTATAATTAATTTAACAATGTTAATGAAAAACACTTGTTAAGACACACAGATAAAGTTGAATGTCTTGTAAGAGATAAGCTCACCTGATTTCCTCACTGCTCTGGAAGTGAAAGACTTTGATGACCCAGTGCATGGTCAGTGGTTTCTCTTTTCTAATTAAAACTGAGGACAATCCAAACTATTTTCACTAAGAGTGAATATGCAATAGAAAATACTTTTAAGTCACTCTCTTTATACACAATAGAAACATATTATAAGACAATGAAGACTCATGTTAGTATCTAAAAATAAGTCATTGATACAAAAACAAATGGTTTCAGTTCCTTTTCCCCCTAGGACTTACATTTTCCCTTAAAATGAATTTGCATATTGAAAACATGATAATTTAAAAATCTGAGTAATTTGGTATTATAGTTCAAAACTGCACTTATGTGTATCATTTACATTATTTCACTGGACATTTACTGAGTACTTACTATGTATGTAACACAACTTCTGACTGCAAGGTGTTCCCTATCTAGTGGGGAAGGCAATTTAAAAGCCTTCGAAGTGCTATTAATCATTATGTGAAAACATTAGAACAGGAATGAAAATGTGGATACCAGACTCTAACATTCTAGAGACAGCCTCTGTGTCTGCTTACCTGGATGAGAACACACAGAGCAATGGGCCGGTTTTTTAGCCACTTGTGGCTGTGGACTAGAGTGACGTGAGTTTTCATTCCACTGATTAAACCTTTAATAGACAATGGTTTAAAAAGAGAAGAAAAAACAAGGTCACAAAAATGCCCTGCTCTTAAATGTTAGTATAATCCACCTCCTTTCACCTGCCAGATCATTTTCCCTTTGATGATAAATTTAATGGCCTACCGTTGGAAAACCCTTAGTTACAAACTTTATTTTTTTGAGATAAGGTCTTGCTCTGTAGTTCAGGCTGGCCTTGAACTTGTGATCTTTCTGCCTCAGCCTCCCGAGTACTGATTGTGGGTGTGCGCTACCACATGCAGCCCTGGTACAGCAGAGTTGCAAAAGCAGGGGAAGGGCAATTATGTAAACAGCTACACATCTGTATATGGTAAATACAAACCTAGTCACACACACATTCAGTGTTTCCTTTTTTTTTTGCAGTATGGGGGATCAAACTCACAGCCTTGTGCCCACCAGGCAGATGCTTAAGCCACTGAGCCAAACTCCCAGCCCTATTTCTTTAGAGGCAGGGTGGCACTATGTAGTTCAGGCCGGCCTTACTCATGTTGTAGCCCAAACTGGCCTCGAACTCACAACGCTCCTCCTACCTCAGCCTCCTGAGTGCTGGGATTAAAGGCGTGCGCCACCACGCCGGGTTCCTTTTTTTTTTTTTTTTTGATACTGGAATTGAACTCAGAACCTTGTGCTTGCCAGGAAGGTGCTTGTGCCGCTGAGCTATATGCCCTTCCCACAGTTTCTTTAAAAGAAGTTTGCAAGGCAGCAACATGTAGGGAGAGTGTTTTGAATGTCTTGTTTTTCTCTTCTCTGTGTGTCAGAGTATAAAATAAACAGAATCCTATACATGATTATTCTTCTACATTAAAAAGATAACGCAGCTGGGTGTGGTGGGACACACCTGTAATCGCAGCACTTGGAAGACTGACGCAGTAGGATTGCCTCGAGTTCAAAGCAAGCCTGAATTGTATAGTGAGATACTGTCTCAAAAGAAAAAGAAAAAGAAAAAGAAAAACAAAAACAAACCCCAAGAAAACCCAAACAAAACAAAACAAAACAAAACAATAATGCATAAACCCAAACACAACATTAAGCTTTTGGGTTTCAAAAGTCTGGATCATTTCTTAATTTCTTATGCAAATAGTAAAACATCACTGCTTTAATGAAAGATTGCAGGAAACATGTATATTACTAAGATTCTAATAAAAGTTAATTTCATTTTTGGCTAAAGTTTCAGGTTAACTTAAAACCTGGGAAAGTAATGTATTAATTATAAAATATTAAGAATTTTGTTCCTTTAATTATAGAAATTAAAGATAAAATTAAAAGTTAAATTGTACCTTCAGCTCATTGGGTAATGTCCGGCATTTAAGAGTTGATTCAGCTATTGGAATTTGTCTCATTTACTATAAAGACCGAGCAAGATCTTGCAAAAAATTGGCATTAATTTCAACAGCGCTTCAAAAATTAAAAATAACTAGGGAAAAATCAATCTGAAGTAGTAAAATTAGAATAATGGATAATTAGAAAAAGAAATGCAATTTTATCCCCATTAAAACAAACACTGCTTTGTTCAGCGTGGTGATGCACGCCTGTAATTCCAGCACTTGGGAAGCTGAGGCAGAGGACTGTTGCAAATTTGAGGCCAGTCTGAACTGCAGAGTGAGAACCTGTCTCAAAGAAGACAACAAAACAAAAACCAAAAAACAAAAAAAATTGCTGAAATGTTGTCACAGTACATTTTGCTGAAACCGCTCCTATAACTGCCATATTTGCTTGCTTTTCCTTTCTTATTTTATTCTTAATTTCCAGCGATTCTTTCACTTACACCAATGCTGAAGTACACTTCTTCTTTCCTATCACTGACATTAACGAGTGGGTTTACCGCTGTCTCAGATATATTAAAAACTTTACAGTTCAAAGAAAAGCTGTTACAGAAGAGTGCAGTGCTTTGAAAACTCTGTCCTGGCCATTATGTGCTCATTTCTACCAGTCTCTTTCCAGGTTGTCAGCATCTCAAACCTACTGCAGGCCACGACTGTGCTAAGTCTCCTGGTGTCCTGGTTCCTGTCTTATTTATTTATTCTATACCCTATTATTAATTTTTACAAATTACTGCTTTCATCAAATAAATGTAATTCACATGCTTTTAAGAGCGGACACAGGAGCTTGAAAGCTTCATCATAATCTATACATTAAGACCCGCCTTACCAACACTCAGGTTGGGAACTTTCCCAGAGCGGAATGGACCTCACATCATGAGCGTTCCTAGACGCCAACAAATCGAGGAGCAGCCTGTGCGTCTGCTGGGCACTGGCACAGCCGCGCGGCCGTGTGCTCACTGCACAGTGCGGCAGTGCACAGCATGTCAGGGACATCCTACGCTTCACATTATGTACCTGTGTCAAAGGCGTGTAAGCTCACTTTGTTGATCTGCGAACAAATCCGACTTACAAACATCCCCCAGAAAGGAACTCGTCTCTAAGTTGGGGGCTCACTGTATACTGTCTTGCACCCTCACAGCTGCACGATGATGTGTAGTCACGTGAAAGAATTTCAATCTGGGTTTCTCATTTGGAACTCAGCACTGACATTTCATTGACACAAAGCAAACACACTATCAAAATTTTAAATATAGCTTCATGTGGTGGCGCACGCCTATAATCAATCCCAGCACTTGGGAAGCTGAGGCAGGAGACTCACCATGAGTTTCAAACCACCATGGGCTACATCGTGAGTTCAAAGCCAGCCTCGGCTACATAGCCAGAAAACCAAAAAAGAAAAGCTTTAAATATACAGTCTGAAATTACTTAAAACGCCACATTTATCTGAAATAGCGCGTAACAGCCTGTGTCACTGGGTGTGGTGGCATGCTATGCTGTCACCCGCCACACTCAGGAGGCTGAGTGGAAGGTGGTGAGGTCTGGCTCTGACTGGCAATATAGCAGAAACATTCATGTTTGCTGGGACAAACACCACTGTTCTTAATAAATGCATTTGTCACTGCGTTTGTGTTTAATGAACTAGTAATCTATTTTCAGCTCAGTGTGGTGGTGCATGCCTGTAATGCCAGCACTCAGGAGACTGAGGTAGGAGGATTCCTGCAAGGTGGAGGTCAGCCTGGGCTACATGGTGAGACCCTGTCTCAAAACAAACAAACAAAACCACCACCAATAACAACAAAATATATATATATATTTTTCTACGTATACAATGTGGCCTAGAACATATATTCTCATCCTTTCACTGGAAAACTTCAGAAAAAAATGTTATTTTAAGTGAAAATTTAATAGCAGATTAAAAATATGAAAATCCTCTTTTGAAAAGTATAATCTTTTTAAAATACTCATTATTAAACTCAAGAAGAAGAAAAGTCCAATGTGGAAGAAAAAGCCATTTGTCGTTACCTCTGAAGCAAGCTTTCCCCTTTCAAACTCTGTATAAGTTTCAGTGCTTGCTCTTTTCCAACTCCAGGAACTCCCTTTCAGAAAATGGGAAAAACGCACATGTTAGTCACCAGGGAGTGGCTAAGTAAAGTGTAGCACATCATTCAGTGGAAGACACTGAGGTGGAAACAAAGAACACAAGCCGGGCGTGGTGTCACACACCTGTAATCCCAGCACTCCGGAGGCTGAGACAGGAGGATCACTGCAAATTCAAGGCCCGCCTGGGCTACAAAGTGAGTTCACGGCCAGCCTGAACTGCATAGTGAGACCTTGTCTCAAAAAGACACAAGACAAAACAAAACAAAACAAAAATTTGTAACTAACTATATGCATGTCTTACTTATTTTTCGCATTGCTGAGACAAAACGCCTGCACCTAAAGTTAGAGGAGGAAAGGTTCACTGCAGCTCTCCGTTGGCAGAGGTCTCAGTTCATAGCTGGCCGGCTCCAGGCCAGGGGGACAGGGCAGAGGGCAGCACAGCGGAGAAGGACACGGTGCATGGTGTGGGAGACAGGACGCAGGAGGCAGCAAAAGCAGCAGCGCTCTTTCTGTCCCTTACGTTGTATGCGGGGTATGCGCCCTTAGGGCGGGTAGCACTCACACCCAGAGACAGGGGGAGAGACAGAGAGACAGAGACAGACAGCGAGAGCCTTTCCATCACCACACCCAGAACTACGCCAAACCTGTCAGTGGACTCATACAGTCGTCACACACCCTCGATCCCAGCATCACACACACTGGATTCAGCCACCTCTGAGAAGCCCCACCTAGGACCACACAATGACATGACACAAGCCATGTAATAGTGCACAGTGGTAGCAACACTATGCAAGACATATCTTAATGTATAAAATAAAACTGTAAGCCAGGCGTGGTGGCGCACACCTGTAATCCCAGCACTTGGTAGGCTGAGGCAGGAGAATCGTTTGCAAGTTCAAGACCAGCCTGGGATACAAACTGAGCCCCAGGCCAGCCTGAACTGCATAGCAAAATCCTATCTCAAAAAGACAATAAATAAATAAAGAAAATAAAATAAAACAAAATACAATTGTAATGTATGCTTTGATATAGATTTGTAAATAAAATAGCAACCAGATTGTTAGTTCATATAAACAAAAAAATTCAGAGGGTTATGTCCCACACCACTGACACTGTTTATTTTAGGAGAAAAAGGGACATAATTTTAGAGGGCTTTCACTTACTATGCTATTTTGATGATGTTTTAATCTGTCCTTTGTTACATTTATAATTAGTAAAGTCAAGTACATTTAATTATGTGAATAATATTTAAAGACCAGGGCATTAAAAAAAAAAAGAATCTCAAGTTAACTATTGATATTAAAAACTTAAGAAAATAAAAATGTGAATTTCAAAAATTAAAATTTACACATGAAAAGTATATATATAAACACGCTCACATCACAATTTCTGGGTGAGCCTCGTGACTCTTAGTTGGTTTATGATCATGTCCTTAATGGGGCTGCTGCTCAGCCATTACACACCAAGGTAGCTATGTATCAGTGTTAAAACACCTGCAGACAGGTCGGTACACACCAGGAGTGCCCGAATGCCTCCAACCACCCGTACCCAACATCACACACCAAGGTGGGTATGTATCAGTGTTAAAACACCTCCAGACAGGTCGGTACGCAGCAGGAGTGCCCGAATGCCTCCAACCACCCGTACCCAACATCACACACCAAGGTGGGTATGTATCAGCGTTAAAACACCTCCAGACAGGTTGGTACACACCAGGAGTGCCTGCATGCCTCCAACCACCCGTACCCAACATCACACACCAAGGTGGATATGCATCAGTGTAAATTTAATGCTCAGCCCTGAAGGTTATCTGAAGCAAAGGTGAGGGCACTGATCAGAAAAGAATGGGATCCTATAAAATGGGATCAAGAGGTGTGGGAGGATCCCGAGGAAGTCGAGAATGTTGAGTTTCTAGATGCTAATGAAATTATTTTGCTAGTGGAAGAGATTTCCCCAGCCACGGGGGGAAGTCTTCGCCGCCTCTAGTCCCAGTGATGCCTAGGGAAGCAACACTACTCAGGACGCACCCTCAACACCCGTTTTTGCTTCCAGGCCCATAAGCAAGCTCAAATCATAGAAGGCTCCTAACGGTGAGATACATAGTGTGACCCATGAGGAGGTCTGCTATACTCCCAAAGAATTTCTTGAGTTTTCTTTTATGAGCAGAGGCCTAATGAGCAAGCATGGGAATGGGTTTTATGAGTGTGGGATAACCTGACACGTGCAGACCTAGGGCACTGGCTGATTAGCCATGGTGTTCCCAGAAATGAAATACATTGGAAGTATACAAAATTTTTCCTAGATTTATATAATCAAAAAAATGTAAGGGCAAATGAACAGAACCTTACTTCAAATCGTGGTAACAGGAAATCACAGCTTTTCAACCAGTTCCCAGATTTGAGCCAGTTTACAGACCCAGAACCCACTGAATGATGGGGAGGCCAGGTTCCTTTGCCTGAGTGACTGTCCATTGGGGAAAGGGGAACGATCAGATATTTCAGGGACTACTGGACACTGGTTCTGAACTAACACTGATTCTAGAGGACCCAAAACGTCTGGTAAGAGTAGGAGCCTATGGAGATCACGTGATCAGTGCAGTTTTAGCAAAGGTCCAACTCACAATGGGCCCAATAAGTCCTCGGATTCATCCTGTAGTCATTTCCCCTGTTCCGGAATGTATAATTGGGACAGATGTACTTAGTACTCGGTAGAATCCTCACATTGGTTCCCTAACCTGTAATGTGAGGGCTATTATGGTTGGGAAGGCCAAATGGAAGCCATTAAAGTTGTGTTTGCCTGGTAAAATAGTAAACCAGAAGCAGTATTGCATTCCTGGAGGGATTCCAGAGATTAGTGCCACCATCAAAGACTTGAAGGATGCAGGGGTAGTGGTCTCCACCACATTTCATTTAATTCCCCCATCTGGCTTGTGCAGAAGACAGATGGGTCTTGGAGAATGACAGTAGATTACCATAAAATGAATCAGGTGGTGACTCCAATTGCAACTGTGGTACCAGAAGTGGTTTCTTTGCTTGAGCTGATGAATACATCTCCTAGTACTTGGTATGCAGCTACTGATTTGGCAAATGCCTTTTTCTCCATATCTATCCATAAGTACCATCAGAAACAATTTGCTTTCAGCTGGCAACACCAGCAATATACCTCCACTGTCTTACCTCAGGGGCATATTCACTTGCCGACCCTACGTCAAAATTTAGTTTGAAGGGATCTTTATCACTTTTCTCTGCCTCATGATATCATACTGGCCCATTACATTGATGACGTTTATACTGATTGGGCCTAGTGAGCAGGAGGTAGCAACCACTCTGGATTTGTTAGTAAGACATTTGAGAGCCAGAGGATGGGAAATAAATCCAACAAAAATCCAAGGTCCTTCTACCTCAGTGAAACTTCTAGGAGTCCAGTGGTGTGGGGCATGCAGAGATATCCCTTCTAAGGTAAAAGATAAATTGTTCCATCTGGCTTCCCCTACGACTAAAAAGGAGGCACAACGCCTACTGGGCCTATTTGGATTTTGAAGGCAACACATTCCTCACTTAGGTGTCTTACTCCGTCCCATTTACCGAGTGACTCGGAAAGCTGCTAATTTTGAGTGGGGCTCAGAACAGGAAAAGGCCCTGCAGCAGGTCAAGGCTGCTGTGCAGGCTGCTCTTCCACTGGCGCCATATGACCCAGCAGACCCAATGGTATGCAAAGTGTCAGTGACCAATAAGATGCTGTTTGGAGTCTCTGGCAGGCCCCCATAGGTGAAGTACAGCGGAGGCCTTTAGGATTTTGGAGTAAGGCTCTGCCATCATCTGCAGACAACTACTCTCCCTTTGAGAAACAGCTCTTGGCCTGCTACTGGGCCTTAGTGGAAACTGAACGCTTGACCAGGAGACACCAGGTCACCATGCAGCCTGAGCTGCCTATCATGGCCCGGGTATTATCTGATCCACCAAGTCATAAGGTTGGACGTGCACGGAAACAGTCTATCATTAAGTGGAAGTGGTATATTCGTGATCGAGCCCGGGCAGGTCCGGAAGGTACAAGTAAATTACACGAGGGAGCTGCCCAGATAGCTACGGCTCCAACACCTGCTATGTTGCCTTCTGTTTCCCAGCATGCACCTATGGCCTTGTGGGGTGTACCATATGATCAGCTGTCAGAGGAAAAGAAGGCAAGGGCCTGATTTACAGATGGTTCTGCACGTGATACAGGCACCACCACAAATGGTCAGCTGTAGCATTTCACCCCCTTTCTGGCCAGAAGAGAGACTGTACACTGATTCATGGGCCGCAGCCAATGATTTGGCTGAATGGTCAGGAACTTGGAAGGAACATAATTGGAAAATCAGTGATAAAGGTATTTGGGGAAGAGGTACGTGGACAGACCTCTCCATATGGGCAAAGGATGCAAAAATACTTGTTTCCCATGTAAACGCTCACCGAAAGGTAACGTCAGCAGAGGGGACTTTAATAATGAAGTGGTAAGATGACTTGTTCCGTGGGCAGTGGCCAAACTCCTCCTTTAGGCAGCCCCGTCACTGCCCAGCAGGCCCGTGAACCGCGGCCATGGTGGCAGGGACAGAGGTTATGGATGGGCTCAGAAAATGAACTCCCACTCACCAAGGCTGATCTGGATAATACACTATATATACGTACACACACACACACACACACACACACACACACTTTTTTTTTTTTTTTTTGGTCTTTTTTGAGAAAGGATCTCTATACAGTTCAGGCTAATCTTGAGCTTACTTTGTAGCCCAGGTTGGTCTCGAACTTGAACTTGCAACGATCCTCCTGCCTCAGCCTCCCGAGTGCTGGAATTACAGACACTACGTTTTTTATTTTTAAAAATTCCTTCAGTTTTTTTGATACAGGGTATACAGCTCAGGCTGACCTTGAATTATGTAGCACAGACTGGCTTTGAACTTGTGGTGATCCTCCTGCCTCAGCCTTCCAAGAGCTGGGAGTACAGGCATGCACTACAATGTCTGCTTATATTTTTTTTAAAAAGATAATCAAATTTGAATGTGAATCTTTTCATGTGAGTTAATGGTTTAATTGAGGTTCAAGCTGTGGCACTACTTATGCTATTCTCATTTATATTCAGTTTCACAGCTTTTAAACTCCTTCTGAATTATTATTTTAGTTATCATATGGTTTGGTATGCCATTTATATTTTAAATTAGATCCTGAATCATAAAACCAAATCACACTCGTATCTACACAGGATATGAGGTACCAAAAAGACACATTCTGAATAGTAAGTATGATTTCAGCTTGCCTTTGGAAGGTAGTCACATCCAAGAAGTATGGCTAGTCCAACCAGAGCATCTCTGTCCAAGCCGAGTTTATTCTTGATAGATGACACTGTGTAACAGTCAACATGTGGGTCCTGAAGAAAGTAGAGCTTCAGTTTAATCTTCAAAAGGTAAGTGCTCACATAGTTAGTAATACTACAAAAATAATGTGACTTATTTTTAAATGTTTAGTTATTTTTAAAATTTAAATAGGAAAATTACACTTATCTCTGAAATCTTAGTAGAACCTGACACTTAAATAGTTTACAACATTTCCTCCCAAGAGAATGCCTAGACATCTTTTATGTCGATAATATGCACCTTTTCAATGACTGGTTATTATTGGATCATATGGGCTGAGTCGGTGCTTTTCAATGAAGGCACTATCAGCATCCTGGCAGGGATGAAAGGATGGTGAGCAGGAGGGTTAGCTTGTCTGTGACAAAGGTTGATGTGCAGGCTTCCCGCCCAACTCTGAATTGTTACAGCTGAAACACCCACAGGCAATAACCAACTTCCTGCCTCCAAACCACGCAAAGAACCATTCTCTCATCAGTGAGTGTTCGGGGAGTGGCTGAATTTTTGTAATTATTAACAATATTACAATGAATATCCTGTCTGTATATCTCTTCTTGCACACTCAGAGGTGTTTCTGGGTCAAAGTTCACATACAACTTTGTGATACAGTATTGAAAATAATTTAGAATTAAACCATGTTAAACAATGGTTACGTTAGTATAGAAATCCACATTTTGAAGAGTTTTAACTATATAATGATGACTTAAAATTTTAAAAATTTATTTTAGCTGATATATAAAATGCAAAACACCATATTTACAATATACATGTAACACTTTGATACATGTATACCTGTAACGTTTAAACCAAGTAAATCATAACTACCTCCTCAGACATGTATTTATGGAGAAAACTTTCAAAATCTTTTCTAGATTTTTGAAACAAAAGGGCTGATCAAAAAATAAGAGATGTGCTTAAATAAAAATTTATTACAGTAAAAGACACAGTGTTATTACCACCCCCCCAAATATTGCCCCTTTCTTTGAACACACTGGTTGCTCCTGGGACTTTCTGAAGCAGTTTGGGAAGTACTCTTCCGTGAATGTCTTTATGAGATACGATAAACAATGTGGTGACAACTATTGCCAAGTGCCACCCAACAAAAGACAGGCTCATAAAAATATTACGGTATGTCCCCTCCACCACATTTACTGGATTTAGTATGTGAGATCACTGTTTTTTCTCCAGTCAAACAGACCATGAAAAGTAAGCATTCTGAATTGATTCAGAACAGCAAGGCAGCCAGGACAGTCCAAACGAGGACACTCACAAAACAAGATGCCCAGGACTGCTTCAGAAGGTGGCAAGAATGAAGCAAGGGGGAATATACTGACAGGGATTAATGGCAATGTCTTTTACTGCTTAAAAAAAAAGCGTATTTTTCAAACACACTATAATATATATAGCAGTAATATTTTTAGTAATAGCAAACATTTATTTGGCAATTGCTACTTGCCAGGCATTATGGGAAGCATCTTTTTCAGATATATTTTTATTGAATCATTCCCTTCAAAAAGGTAAGTTGTAAAGAAATACCAAAGAAAGCACAGTACCTTTGGATTCATGGTGAAATTCCTGTAGACAGTCTGGGCCCCATAGAGGAAAGCATCTCCGTCGTTAGTGAGGCAGCCATCCGCAAGACCACCGGCGTTGAGGTGAGCGCACATGGCCTCGGCCTCCCCTGCAGCTTGCACCCAGGGTACTCCTAAGCACTCCAGCATTTCAAGGCACTGAAGCAAAAGCAGGTACTGAGCCCTTCACTATGTCATTTCCATTAGAAGTAGTAATAATAGCAGTAATAGTAGCGAGGCAGATACTTTAAATATTAAGTTGGCAAATCTTGGTGGCATAAGGGAACAACTGCTAAACTTTTAAATATAATAATAAAAATCCTATTTCAATTATGTTTCATTTCTAAAAGACGTGTTAGAGAGGTGCACTTGAATACTGAGAATTACACAATATTATGGCTGGATTTGCTTTGAAACCACGTGGGAGTAAGGTGTGGCCAAGAGCACAGATGAAACAAGGTGGGCCAAGAGTAGATAACTGTTTAACACTGGTGACCAGTTACTTTTGTACTGATTTAGAACTTCCTAAAGTTAAGGTTTCTGATGTCAATTACAAAGTAATCTGTGTAGACATTTACTGTTGTTTTGTTCAAGGGTATTATCTGCAGATTCAAGAAGCAGTTTTAAACAAGAATGGATCACATGGAGACTTAATGTGTAAAACTACAATCACTTTTTCCTCACATAACGGTCAAACCAATATAAATTTTTCTAAAGATGACGCTGGTTAACAAGAGGCTTGAAGATTTAAAGTTTTATCACAAGTTTTTTTCTCATCTTGCTTCCCCTTTACAATGAAAGTCTGATGTTGTGGGAAACTACATGGGGTCAGTTGCTGGTGTCTTCACATAAAAATCAAATGTCTGAGTAGGATGACTATGTCATTTTGTAATACATAAATTATCTGCTGTTTTCTTTAACCCAGCTGGGTAACTTGCAGGTTACCCATACTACCTTGTTCATCTTTCTTGTCCTATGCTACTGTGCCAGTACTGGGGAATGCTGAGTATGCTGGGAAAAAAAGGCTATTTACTCGCCGTTTCTGGACACTAACACAACAAACACTAATCACTTGGACTAATAATTCACTTGGATGCTACATTACATACTAAACATTTCTGCCAGATGTTGCCAAAGTTCCAAAAAGACAAAGTACTATGTTGAAAATGCTGCTTTTCAGGGCTCTGGCCATATGACACTTGGGAGACAGTTTTGTTGCAGGTACTTCTTCTTTAACTAGATTAGGAGTGTCCTTCACAACAGACAAAGCTATTTCAACTTCTTGAGACATTTGTCATAAAAACCCCTCGCAAAGCAGCAGCACAGAAGTTGAGATGAGGGTGGCTGCAGTCTCCCGCCCTAGGTGGGTGTCACGTAGGGTGGAGGTGGTGTAGGACAATGACCTGTTTGTGTTTTTGACACTTAAAAAGTTGGCAGTGGATTAGGAGGGAGTAAGGCCAACTAAAAGAGTACAGAAGTATGAAAACGAGTAATAAAAAAACAATACTGAACTGATGCAAAATTCCTAAGAATACTACAATTATTGCAATAAACAAAAAGGAAAGGCACAATTCTATCAAGAGCTAGAGATACTAGGTACTTAATGTCCCAGGTATGAGGTCTGTGGATATTTCCAGGAACTAATTACATAATAAATTAATTATAATCCTGCCAGTTGTTTCATTCAATTACTGACAGTCATTAAGGTAAAATATTCATTAATGTAAAGTTTTTTTTGTGTGTGATGCCAGGAATCAAATCCAGGGCCTAATGCCAGCTAGTCAAGTGCTCTAGCATTGAGCTACATTCTTCAGCCTTGAAAATTACTTTAAAAAAAAATAATAAAGGACAGAAAACAGACAAAATTTCGGAAGTGGAGAAAAGGTCTGGGGATGCAGCTCAAGTGATACAGCACTTGCCTAACCTGTGACACCCTAAGTTCAATCCCCAGCACCACCAGACAAGCAAAATAGAAGAGTAACAGTGATTTCTTGAGAAAATTAAAACCGTAACAACAACAACAACAACAAAAAAGTGGAGAAAAATAACCATTAGTTCATTCAATGTCTTTTAAAGGAAATGCAATTTTTAACACAAACTGAAAAGAAAAACAGGAAAATGAATTCAAAGCAAACGCATGGCACATTTCCTTAATATGTAAAGAACTTGCACAAAGAAAAAATTAAACTTAGAGATAGATGGTTATGACCATGACATGGTTATTTAGACATGATGACTGTTGCATAAAGACACTAGAACTGTTTAAACTCGTCATTAAAAGCCTGCCATGTATTAAATGTAGTATCTTTGTTTTTGCACACAAAGACAAATCCACTAATATCCAGCATTCCTATGAGTGCACTTAACTTGTTCACATCTGTACTGATGAGAGCTACAAATCCAAAATTTGTTCTATTGATTCCACTGGGGGATAATTTTATCTAAGGTCTCAAATCACAATCACAATAAAAAGCTACCCACATAGAAAAGTTACAAAGTAAACAATAAATACCATCTTGGTAATGATTCATAGCTTGACATGTTTCACCACCACCACAGATTGTGATTTTTTTTTAATAGAATGTAGAAACAGGGGCTTTTTTTTTTGGTCTTTTTGAGACAGGTTCTCACTATGCAGTTCAGGCTGGCCTTGAGCTCACTTTGTAGCCCAGGCTAGTCTCATGCTTGCTACAATTCTCCTGCCTCAGCCTCCCAAGCGCTGGGATTACACGCATGCGCCACCATGCCTGGCTGAAACAGGGTTATTAAATAAGTGAAAAGTCCATGGTAAATATTATTTGTACCCTGTTACAACTACTCTTTAAAAATACACATATGAAAAAAGACAAAATAATAGCTGGTTTATGCTTAAATTATATATTATATTAATTGGAGGTAATTTCTTAACTGTTACAAACTGTGAAATATATATATGAAATATATATACGAGATATAGCAATAAGTAATATAAAAATAAAACATAACAATTACTCAAAATTATAAGCCCTAAGAGAAACCAAATATGCAGTTTTATATATGATGCATCATAATGAGACCTCATGTATAAGACACTGAAAGGTCCTCAATTCAGACGCACCTATGCCATCACTCTCGCTGCTTTCTGCAGCAGGTCTAGAAGTGCCCGCTCACCATGCTCGCTGTGCAGCCACAGCTGCCTCCCCGTGCTGACTCAGCTCGGGCGACATCGGGCACTCTCAGGGCGGTATGCCGAGGCTGTGCTAAGCTTTCACACACTGTAAGACATTTACAAAAAAACGGCTTCCACAACTGCTCCAGAAAATGGCAAGAATGACACGATAAATGTGTTCAAAGCAAGGAGGAATTTTTTGAGGGGGATTAATGATGATTTATTTACTGAATAAAAATTTTTTAAAAAGTAAGCATTCACTGCATATTTTGATTACCCCTTGTATTCCAGGAATTCTTTAAGTGCTCAAGATGCTATAAAAGGGAAGATCAAGTCCTTATTATGTCCTAGTTACTCCGGATCTGTTTTCTCCTCCTTCACAGTATAAGAACTGAGGGATGGACAGGTTAAAAACCCTGCCCTGGGTGGGGGATGCAGATCAGCAGCACAGCACCTGCCTGGCAAGTGCAAGCCCTGAGTTTTGATTCCTAGTATCAGAAAAAAATAAAAAGAAACAAAAAACAAAACAAAAAATCCTGCCCAATTTCTAAATGCCAGTGCCAGGACTTGAACTCAGATCCGCTTTCAACTGAAGCACAACCTCTTCTCTCTACACATGGTTCCTCTAGTCACAGTATGGCTAGTGGTTATTAAAGTTTACAAACTTATTAAGAGCACAGTGTACTCTTTAATTCAAATCAGAATTATAAAACCAAATCTGAATGCTCACCTCTCTTAACACTGACTTAAAATGGGATCTTCCTGTTTTCTGAGACCATGTTTTTCCAGAAAGCCCATAGCGAATCTGATTCCTCTTGTTCATGACGTCAGCTTTCAGCTTTGGTGGTTCCCCTTCCATAACAAACACCAGTTTTATATCCATTTGCATTAAATATGAGATACGAAAAAATAAGTTCCTGAAATACATAAGTCAGTAATGTATTAACCATAATGTATTGACAGCAAAAACACAGTGCAACATAAAGGCTACTTTAGATAAAGTACCAAAAAGTTACATGGGATAAACACTCATCGAATTAAGATTTATTTTAAACAGAGGGAACTGACCACTTTAATGCAAGGGAGATTTATGACTACTGTCACTGCTGTAAGGAAAATGCTGTGAAGAGGAGGCCAAATAGCAAGGAAGGAAAGCCAGCGAAGGTGTCACTTCAGCAGTGTCGATGAGAGACGAAGTGGGCACAGACTGAGGTGGCTTTTCTAGACACCGAGAAAAGTCTGTGAATATAGAGTATGTCTTAAAAATAAAACCACAGAAATTTACTGATTGATTTGATGTGGAGAGGTAAAGGAGTGAGATAATGGCTCCCAAAATTCTGCCTTTGCTTAATCAAGGCATCCTAGAGGCTACGCTAGGCAGGAGCAGATACGTGACTCTGGAGCTCCAAGAACAGGAGGTACTGTCTGTGGGCCATCACATTTGGACATGTTAAATACGCTTTGAAATCCCTCAAAAGACACAAGAAATAAAGCTCAGACAGAAACCAAGTCTGCTGTAATCACGTGGTTACATTCTGAGAGCTCTCACTGTACCTGAGGTGGGGCTTCGTAACAGTTCCCATCATTTTTTTGACAGACTGTGCCTCGCACACCCAGAGACTCAGATCAACTGCAATGGTTTTCCCACCAAGATCCTGTAAGTGGATGTGCTGCTTAGTAGGCTCCAAAATCTGCCACAAGTCATTGACTCCCATTCTGGTGATTATTTGCTATTATCTGAAACATATTTTACAAAAAACCGTTAGAAGAAACAATTTCAGGGTAGAAACTCAACCACTGTGTTATGAACTGGCTCAGGATAACTCAGGATCCTTCGAATTTCTTGCTTGGTCAACTTTTTGAAGGGAATCAAGAACAACTAGAACATGAAAAGGCAGTAACTGGCTTTGTTCCAGTCAGTAACACGAGCCTGGCAGAAAATGCAGGGACACCGTAAGTCATTTTTGTCTAGTTGAGAATTCATCCCTTGAGACAACATACCTAAAGAGAACGGGACGAACGGCTCCAAGAAAGCATGGAAACAACTAAGAAAAACAAAAACAAAAACCCAAGAAGGTTAACAATGGAAAATTTTGGTGGAAAAATAGGAGAAGAAACACAAGACAGTGAAGAAATGCTGAAATACATAGTTACATATTTTTAAAAAAGGGTACTGGCTTTTTTGGGTTTTTTTGTTTGTCTTTTTTAAAACAGGGTCTCACTATGCAGTTCAGGCTGGCCTCAAGCTCACATTGTAGCCCAGGCTGGTCTTGAACTTGAAATGATCCTTCTGCCTCAGCCTCCCAAGTGCTGGGATTAAAGGCGTGCACCACCACGCCGGGTTCTTTTTTTTTTTTTTTTTTTTGGTACCGGGGATCAAACTCACATGCTGCCACTGAGCTAAATCCCTGGTGGGTACTGGCTTTTTAATTGCATGGTGACACATGCTCATTGTGGAAAAATAAAATTTTTCCATCCAATAAAAAACCAATGTTAAACTTCATTCTATGTACAGTACAGGTCATTTCATGAATAAAATTGTCCTCAATTCTGCTACTGTAACCTACTTTGGTATCTTCTAAGGCTAACTTTTCTTCATTAAACATTCACCTGTTTTTCTTTTCCTGTGTCATTCAACAAAGAAATCATGCAGTATCTGCAATGAAATTAAGTCTGACAGTACAAGTACAACCCAGATTATTACCCTCTGGATAATAACCTTAATTCACGCCAAAACACAATGTAGGAGACAAGAACACAGAAGTCAGAAGGCTCCCACCTTCTGAATAAGAACTATTATCTTTAACTCGGTCTGTCCTAAATGTTCTCAAATTGCACATGGGTACAAAGAAAATAAATGACAGAAGTGTTGCTATCTATAGCTTTGTTTTTCCCAAATCTTAGTTTTACAATGTATTCAGTGTGACCACACATTGTGTGCTCATTTTTATGAAGTACATATGCACAGAAATGTCCCTTCTGCACAAAATGCTCAGACATAAACACCAAGCGTTCTGTAGTTAACGGGGCCGAAGGCTAACACTGTCTCCTATCCAAAAGCTGTGCTAGCCGAGTACAGCACTGGAGCACAGATTTATAGCAAACGTGAAAAGTCATGGTTAATTCTGCAATATTTCCTACAGCATTATTATGAAAGGAAATGAGATTTCAAAACTATCAACCATATAAAAACATAACTCACAAAGCTTCAAGGGAAATTCTTGTTGATAGTTTTGGTTTCATTTATCACTCACATTGGATACTGGAATACATTGGTATGGAAGGAAACTAAGCAATTCTTCTCTTTGGAGAAATATTACTATAATCTTATTTATTAAAATGTAACCTTGACTCTATAGAGTTCAAAATTTAAAAGCAAATATCCTCTGATATAGCCATATCTCTTTTAGAAATCTAATTTAAGATACACTTTTAGGTGTGTACAAATTTATATACAACAACATTCACTGCAGCATTGCTCATAGTAGTGAAATGCAGGGAAGAACCACACATCCAGGATAGACACATACACTGATAAAACAAAAAACAAATAAAAAAGTCTCCAAGTTTTAAAATGAAAATAGGTGCAAACTAAATTACATATTAAGGATGACTGCAGTTCAGGAATGACAAGAATTACATTCTTCTCCCCTTGTGTTTTACTTTTAAAATAATACGTTACTCATTACTTTTTTGAAGAATACAGCCCTAATCACTCCTCAGCCTTGCGGCTACCATCAAACATTGAAAAATATAGCCCTACCTATATGGAAATACGGCAGTATCTTTAGATGGTTTGTTCCTTGCTGAAGTGACCAAGCATGTTAATTATTTTACAAACTTATAAGCCCTTGAGAAATAAATACAACCTGAATGTGGCCTTTCAGGAAAAAGAGATTTCCATTAGACTTTCTTCAAATTGTTCAAGAACAGGGAGTGTGGTACTGAGCAGGAAGATTTACCCTCTGGCCCTTGCAGTTCTCACATTCAGTCCTTCCTCCAGGGCCAGGGACGGAGCTCAGCAGCACAGCGCGCCTGCCTGGCAAGCGTGAGGCCCTGAGTTCGATTCCTGGAACCGAAAAAGAAAATACAAAAAAAAACTTTTCTCCCTCCAGTGTTTCATTACATAAGGTAGCTCCACATGTGTCAACGAATACCAGTGAAGAATTACTACCTGCGCCAGTGTTAGGTACGATGGCACACATAAACACACATTTATCTGCAGGACTGTGACGTCAACCATATTCTTTTTGAGGATTGTGGTAAAAAAGAAATAGAGAAACATAGAAGAGGTAGGCCTTGGTTTTATTCACTGTAGTTCTCCAAATATTTCAAGGACATTAGGGTCATTCTGGAAAGATTTTAACAGACTATATCACTCACTGAGAGCAGCCATGGCTGGAAAAGAAAAAAGTCTACAATTGTATTATAGGTCGAGTATCTCTTATCTCAAATTCTTGGGCTCAGAACTGTTTGGAATTTGAGACCTTTTCAATTTTGGAATATTTGTATATACATATTGAATTATCTTGGGGCTAAGACCCAAACAAGTCTAAATATAAAATTCATGTATATTTTAAATACTTTTAGTATACACAGTCTGGAGACAATTTTATACAATATTTTAAATTTTGTACATGAAACAAAGTTACATGGTATAGAAAATTTTTCTATAGTGGCATTGTGTTGGTACTCAAAAGTTGTTTTTTTTTTTTTTGTCTTTTTGAGACAGGGTCTCACTATGTAGTTTAGGCTGGCCTTGAACTCACAGTAATCCCCCTGCCTCAGCCTCCTGAGTGCTGGGATTACAGGTATGCACCACCACTCCCAGCTCAAAATTTTCTTTCTTTTTTTTTTTGGTACTGGGGACCGAACTCACAACCTCATGCCTGCCAGGCAGGCACTTACACTACTGAGCTAGATCCCCAGCCCTATTTTTTGAGACAGGGTCTCACTATGCAATTCAGGCTGGGCTTGAACTCACTTTGTAGCCCAGGCTGGTCTCGAACTCACAACGATCCTCTTGCCAAGTGCTGGGATTAAAGACGTGCAACACCACACCCTGCATCAAAACTTTTTTATTTAAAAACACTTTGGATTTTAGCATTGGGAATACTCAATTTAGTAAGTTTTCCACAGATTAGAATCTATACAGAAAGACAGCCTTTAAGCCCAAAGATACCCTTAATGTAACATTATTACACTTAAAACAACTTTTCAGGTTACGCTAGCTTCTTATGAAAGCAAATCTGGTTTGAAGAGTAAGTAACCTCAGTTCAAAATAACTAGCAATGATAGTTGAACAGATTATCTGTAAACACCTACGTAGGACATCTATTTTGCCTGTATTTTTAAATGCGAGTAAACACTATCCTACTGTAGTAACGGCTACCTAAACACAATGGGTATCATAGTGACCGAGAGCTAAGCTTGCGGCGGGCAGGAAGGGGCCGTGGGAGATGAGGATGAAGAAAATAGACAGAGACAGAAAGATGGGAGGAAGAGACTGCTCAACCACTGCGAAGTGTTTATTTACGCACTCGTCATACCACGCCCCTTTGCTTAACTCGCTCACTCGCTTCTCATACACGTGTTCTCCTGTGCTCTCGGGGCTGGAAAACCTGTTCACCTCCAGCACCCCATGCCCTCAGGGTGTTTCTCAGGTGCTGTGTGCCCCTGGGTCACTCCTGTAAAGGCATTTGTGCCTTCAGCTCCACACATGTGACCCATCTCTAGCTCAGCGGCTCCCAAGTGACCAAAAAAATTCTGTAACAGACTTATCTGTTGGGTCCCCCAAAGTAAAATATGAGCTATTAACTCTGTGCTGAAAGCTTCTGTTCTCCATTTTCCCTCAGTCATGTGACATGCTACAGAAAACTGTGTCTTTATTGCTAGTCCTCTGGTTACCCTACCCTTCAATCTACCTCAAAGTCTTTTAAACCTACAGCCCCCATGTAACCACTGAAATGGATTTTAAAAGTACTAGGCTATCTTCTTTCATAAGCACCAAAGAAGTACAACTGTGGAGGATGCTACTTTTAAACTTTTTTTTTTTTTTTTCACTGAGTAACAGGAACCAGGGGACATTTTTAGAAGAGCGGTCTTCTTTTTATGACACTCCACTGATTTTTCCCCTTAGAAACTGGTATTAATGAACTGTCTATTATACTTTCCTGAATTACTGCAAGACTTTATATAGTGTTCATTAGTTCCATCTTAAAACTGTAGATTAAAACTATGCTAAGCAGCAATAAAGGACAGGGGGTGGGAATGGGAATTAGAACTTTTCTTCACTGTCCTGACCTTTAATATTAATCCCACATCATCTGACATGGCCCGGAGCTCCTGCCTAGAACAAATCTAATTGTTTGATGCACCTAACACTTGGTTCTACCACCTCTCCCCAAAACTGTTTCAACCCTAGCCTTCCTCAAAAACCCAGCTGCTTAGGTTCAAAACCTAGCTGTCATTCGTTTCCTTTCATTTCTTTTTTCATCTTTGAGGCAGAGTTTCGCTCCGCAGTTCGGGGTGGCCTTGAACTCACTTTGTAGTCCAGGTTGGACTCAAACTTGCAGTGACCCTCAGCCTCCCTAGTGCTGGGTTTACCGGTGTGTGCCTAATTGTCATTCTTGTTTTATCTCTACTTTTGCTCTCCAACAGCAAGTTAATGAATAAGTCCTCTATCTCCAAAATATATCCTACACCTATTTCTACCAATACTCCACTAATTTTGCCTATATTCAACTCTAAGCCTCCTAATTAGCCCCACTGCTCCCACTTTTACTAATGTTTGTTTTATTAAAAAGTACACCATAACCTGTTTTAAGAATGTAGTTATCCCAAGATTTCTATTTCCATCATCTATTGTTTTCCTTTCCTTGCTGCATATTCTTTGCACTATTTTTTCTGAAGTGACCCAATAGCAATGATTAAAAACTGTAAAAGCACAAAACAAAATTCCAAAAAGGAACAGAGTGCAACAGGCTATAAGGTACAGAACTACGATGTAACATAGAACAGACAGATGGTTCTTGTATGGTCAGGTTCTGTGGTGTGGGATTTGGCAAGTCCCTACTGAAATCCGCTACAATCTTACCACTTTATTCATGTCAGTCTGATCACGCAATGAATACACACTACATAAAAATGAGTCTTCTGACATATCTACAATTTTTAAGAGAATACGTATGGAAACCAACAAAATAAGAGATAACAAGTAACTATATTGTTTTCATTTAATTTACTTAATCTGTATCAACAAAATAACACATAGCAAACAACATTATAAACTATGAAAGCCTTTAATTTATTTAGTTTAATGGAAAGAGCACTGGACTTGGAATATGGAAAATATTAGGATTTTGGTCTGAGATATACCACTGATTAGCTCCATAACCTTGGGAAGGCATTTAACCTTTTTCCAAAATGAGTTATTAAACCAAATCAACAAGATTTAATATCCTTTGAATCTCATGCCCCATTTTGGTGGTTTAGTATTAAAAACTTACTTTTAGAAATTATTGCTTCGTAGATGGGACATAAATTTCTACTTAAACAATGGATTTAAGAATCCACTTAAAGTTAAAACAAAAACAAAACCTTTGATGTGACCATTTGGTGTCCATAAATCAATTTATGCTCCTGAAACTTCCTTCAAAGCTAATAAGATTTTATTGTTTAATTATAAAACTGAATGAGGTGAGAAAAACACAGAACCTTGTTAATTTCACTATGAATCAAATGTAAAGAACATAAAAAGTCAGCAGCTTGATTTACACAAAACAGGTATTTAAAAAATAAGTTTTCTAATTCACAACTTGAAGCAAAAAATTACCAAGTTTATTTAACAAAAAGGCAGAAA
Source organism: Dasyprocta punctata (assembly GCA_004363535.1). Lineage (NCBI taxonomy): Eukaryota > Metazoa > Chordata > Mammalia > Rodentia > Dasyproctidae > Dasyprocta > Dasyprocta punctata. The sequence goes on along the minus strand of RJWM01008510.1, from coordinate 3,345 downwards.
ACGCTTAAATTTTCCAATTCCGACCTAGATTATCAGATTTTCACATAATGCTTGGTAAACGATATAAACTTTTAGTACAAGGTTGTATTGTATGGGGTTTACCATGTAATTTAACGGGATTTGCTCTAAAATTGTTTTTAATTTTTCAATTAAAAATTTATTTAATTTTTGGTACCGGGACTCGAACTCAGGACCTCACACTTTCAAGGCTGACGCTGTGCCACTGAGCTATATCCCTGGCCCTCAATTTTAAAATTTATGATTTTTAAAATTAATTTCAATTTTTCATGTGAATTTAGCTTGACCTTTGAGGCTTACTCTAAACCAGATTTAACTTATCTGTTACCAATAAATATTTGTCCAATGTTTACTGTTTAGCGGGAGTGCTTCTAGAAAGGTGCTGGCGATAGAAACACTGGAAAATCAGGTTCTGCCTTTCAAGACGTTGGTGGGACGAGCTGCAGAAAGACGAGGCCAACTGAACAATGCGAAAAGTAGAGGAGTTCCGTTAAGGTTAAGAGGTGGCGGCCACAGGACTGCAGAAAGGAGGTGCCCGATCTCGTCTCGGACATCCAGGAAGCTCCCTGCGGGAAACGACATCCGACAGCGGACCGCCCCGGTGCTTCCTACCATTACCAACAAGGTCCACTTCGTCTCGATTCATGAATCCACCACAAGGGCCACAATGTAACATGGTTTTGGTTGCGTTCGGATATAAAAAGCGACCCTGAGGGCGGAAACGTCACTCCTGGAGCCCCGACGTGGCCCTGGGGCGGGTAGTAACGCCTCTCCCCGCCGAGGGAAGGCCGGAGCCCGCGCGGGGAGCAGGGCGGTGGGGGCCGCGTGGACACGCCGGGCCGAGGTGAGGCCCCGGGCCGCTGGGCACTGACCACTCGGAGGCCGCGCGGGCGCCGGCCCGAACTTACCCGACCCCGTCCGCCTCCGGCACTCCCAGTGGGCCCCAGGCCTGCCTACCGCGGCCACTAAGTTTCTGGATTCTTCCGACACGAGGGAAGCCGAAGTTCCGCCCCCTCCCGCCGGGCAGCGAGCGCCGCGGAGCCCTTCAGAACCGCGCGCCACGGCCGGCCGCCCCGCCTCTTCCGGAGAGCAGCCCGCCCCGCTCCGCAGGCTCCGCGGAAAGAGGCTGGCGACGCATGCGCGAGCTGCAGTCGGGGACCAGTCTCCCGCCCGCGCAGCGTCCGCCGAGCCGCGAAACCCCGTTAGTTTTCCCCGCGGCGGGCACTTCCGGCCCTGTCTGGCCGAGACGCGCGAGACCCCGGAGTACGCATGCACACTGCGCGCGAGGGGCGGGGCGCAGGCGCGGACGTCCCGTGGTGGGCGCCGGCTCCGGCCGCGGTCCAGGGGCGGGCTGACGGCGGCCTCCGGCTGGCCTTCGGATCCGGTCGCCCGGCGCAGCCTCGCCAGTCGAGTTGCTCAGGGAAATCGCGACCCGTTGGAGGTGGGAGGGGCGCTCGCTTCGCCCCGCCAGGCCGTCCCGCTCTGCGGCGCGAGTGCTGCGGGGCGCAGGTCCGGTCGGCGGGCCCGGAGAGGTCGGCGGGGCCGGGGCGCGCAGAGCGGGCCCGCAGGCGGCTTGCTGCCGCGCTTTCCTCCCGCTTCCCGTGGGCCCCGCGGGGCCGCCCCGCGCGTCGGGCGCGCTGCTCCGAGGCGGCTGCGGAGGGAGGAAGCCAGCACGCACCGGGCGGCGCGCCGCGGGGCTCTCCTGTGCGCTGCTCTCACTTTTGCGGCGCCGAGGTTTGAACCGCGGCCCACGCGCTGGCAGGCGGTCGCCCGGAGCGGCGTCCTCAGTCGGCCGTGAGGCGAGGCTGCCCGGGTCTCAGTCTTCGGCCGGGCCCTGCGCCCCGCGGCTGGGTTGTGTCCGCGATCGACCTGCACCGACCACGGTTCCCGGGGCGGGAAGGGCTGTTAAGACCCTCTCCTTAGATTTACTCTCCTGATGTCACTATGTCACTGTGTGTAATGTTGGAATTCAAAACTTTTTTTTTTCCCCTAAATAGGCTCGTGTACAAAAAAAGCTTGGAGACCTCTTGTATATTGCTTAAAAACGTGTTCCTTCTCGACAGAAACAGAATTCTGGTACTCTGGGCAGGTTAGTACCATCTCTTTAAGTTTCAGTTCCTAACTCAGGATTCTTCATATGGATAGTATAGCTGTATCTCGTTACCTGTCTGTGGTAAGTGTGCACTCTAAAGCACTTATTAATGAACTGGCAAAAAGTAAGTGTAGGGGTGGGTAAAGTTGTCGCAGTGAAAACTGAGTTTTATTCCCCGAAGTTATATTTTCCTGAGAATGTAATCTGTCAGATTGTATGTAAAACCTGCCAAAATCTTGACTGTCATTTTAAAATCAAAACTAGGGAATAAATCAAAGATATACTTGGCTGACTGGTGTGTAATTTAGTGGTAGAGTGTTTTCTTAGTGTGCCTGGGGCAACAAAAAGAAGAGTATGTGGCTTACTTTCAGGAATTAGCCACTCAAAATTTTGCCATGGTACCGTATAATGCATTGTATTTAAGACATCAGCCACAGCTCTTTATAAAAAAACTTTAGTCCAACTGGCAGTCAGGTGTAGTCACTTACACTACACTTTTTCTCTCTGTCTTTTCTCTCAATAGGTCTTTTTTTGTTGCCAGATTCAAACTATTTTCTGTAGTTTGCATTCTCCCACTCCTGAATCTACTTCTTCCCAGAATATGTTTTACTCCCGGCCTTTCTCAATGTCCTAGGAGCACTTCAAAGCTAGCATTTTCTTTTTCTTTCTTTCTTTCTTTCTTTCTTTCTTTTTTTTTTGGTAGTAGGGATCTAACTGATGACCTTGTGCTTACCAGGTAAGCCCTTGAACTGCTGAGCTAAATCCCAGCCCTAAAGCTAGCATTTTCAAACAAGTGGGTTGTTGATCCTCTCTCCTGACAAACCTCTGTCTTAAGAATGCCGTTAACATTAGGTGGGAAGATGAAACACAAATGAGATCTTGCATAGCAAGACCAAAGTTTTGACTGCCTTAATTAGAACACTGGAAGGATGCACACAGTTTTTTGTAGTTTTAATACAGGATTGACAAGATAAAAAATTGATAGCGTGTTTCACTGCTCATGAATAATTAAATTGTCATTTAAACTCTCGTTTATGCAGTAGGAAACTGGACGTTAAAAAGTTTTGACTTCTGGTTTGGCAAACCAGGGTTTGGATCTGGGCTCTGCTAAGTTTTTGAAATCCATAAGCCTTTATAAATCAGAACTAAGTTCAAGTCTTTTGCTTGAGCCTCAGTTTCTCTTTTTGTAAAGACCTTACCTCATAGAGGTGTGGAAGATTGAGGGAATAAAGTTT